>APFE030981247.1:96500-148058 GCA_000404065.3 Pinus taeda
TGGCAGGTGGCACATTTGGCTTTGAGATGGCTGTCAATGATAGGCTGATTAAAATGCCAGGTATTTTTTAGTTTGTAACTTTGTTTCAAATTTCATTGTCCCTTCAAATTCCATTTTTTTCTTATGTTTATTTAAAATTTTATTTGTAATTTTGTTGTAGATGCCTAGTGGAAAATGTATGGTGCCAGGGTACCCCCTTTTGCAAAAGTTGGCCATTCGCATCCTCAGCCAAACATGTAGCTCCTCAGGATGTGAGCGCAGCTGGAGTGTATTTGAAAAAATACACAATAAGAAGCGCAACAGGTTAACACTTCAACATTTAAAATATTGCAAATTTCGAAATAAATTTTTGAATTCATTAAACAATATTTTTTTATTAATTATTAATTATTATTTCATGATCTTTGTACAGGTTGGAGTCCCAGAGACTTAAATGCGACATTGGTGTATGTATACTCGTACAATCTTCGATTGTGGGTGAGGCAACTGGAGAAGACACCTGATGTGGATGCCATCTCATTGGATGGCATTGACACCACTGCTGCATAAAGGGTCGAGGCCGAGAGGCCTCTCATGGAGTCTACTGATGATTGGTTAAAGGGCAGGGTGTTGTGGAGGGGGAGGAGGAGCAGGAGCAGGTGGAGGAGCAAGAGGAGGAGGAGGAGGAGGAACAGGAGGAGTAGGTGACACCGCCTGCCCGGGCTACCACTGCCACCAGTAGAGGACGTGGTCTACCTCCTGTACCTCCTATTTCTAGTTCTTCAGCTAGTAGAGCACATCATACTCCACTGCCCTCTCCACCAGCACAGGCACCAACATCTACATCGAGAGGGAAAGGGAAAGCTATTGCATTTTCTCGCAAGAGGGGCAGAGGAAATCAATAGGATTAGACTTTCATTTTATTGTATATGACATTATGACATGATGAGATACATTATCATATTTTCTGTTGATATTTTGAGGCTGAGTTGGGACTCAGGAGTCAAGACTTACTATTCAGAACATGATTCAATGTTATGTGTGATTTTAGCGCTAGAAATGATATTAAACATCTTATATTTTAGTTTTTTTATCATATTTATGTGTCAATGTATTTATTTTATGTTGTAGATGGTTTAGATATTAAAAAATTGAAAAAAAATGAAAAAAAAAAAGAATATTTTTGTACCAAACGATTTTGTCCCGATTTTTCCGATTTGTTCCCCGTGCCGATTTAATCCCGATCGCGATTTTCACAACATTGATAAATATAGTGATCAATTGATGATTATCTAGATATTTATCCAATGGGATATTGTAATTTATTTTTCCCATTTGAAATTATTTTCAATATTAAAAAATAGTAAAGGAAAAATAAAAGGAAAAAAATAGAAATATAAAAAATAGAAAAATTGAAGAAGAATTGAAAAATACAAAGAAAAAGAAAAAGAAAATAAAGGGGAATAAAGAAAAAATATATAAAAAAAGAAAAAAAAAAATCCGAAAGGGACGCGCTTGTTCAAATGCTGCCAATTATCAATTTATATTAAATTTTGTTTTAAAAAGCTTTGGAATAACGATGATTTGATGTTTTGTCACTTTCCATAAAGCGCTTTGGCTTTTCATAAAGAGCTTTCGCTTTTGACGGGCTGAGATTGCCCCTTCCTGGATCACAACGGGGGTTGATGTTCAGAACCCCCCGACCTTTCAGGACTTAATGAGGGGGGGGGGGGGGGTCTGAAATATGGTTTACAATAAAATCACCCGAGATAACATGGAGGCTCCTCGTTCATTTCAGGGGTCCCTTCCCTTTACCGCCTACCACTCCTAGCCCCCCCGAAAAACCACCTTTCGACCCTTTTTTCCCCTATTTGCTCTTGCTCCGTCCTCGCCACCCGCCATCCATCGCTTCCTCCATGTCACCCGCCCTCCACGTCAAATAGCCGTTAGCTTTCAAATCTCTCGCCAACAGTCATGTAATTATTGGCCATTAAATTTTCTCTCGCGAACATATAAATTCATAAATGCTACGCTCCAAAACGATAACAATACTGTTAATCACCCTTAATTCCCGTTATAAAAATCCCTTTTCAACCTGCATTATCTAGTTTTGCTAGTTATTTCATCCACGCAGGTTCAGATTGAAGATTTCCAAGTTCACTAGAGCTCTCTGCAAAGTTTTCCCTTTCTGCAACCAATCAATTACGACCTGGTAACATTGTTTTTCCAATTTTCCAATGAAATTATAAATGTCTTTGCTTTAGCTTTAATATTTATTGCAAAACCACAATGTTAGCCCACTAAAATGATGCAAAACCAAAAATGACTAAATACAAGGCTAGAGCAAGGTTAGAAGGCTAGAAATAGGGCTAGAAATGGCAAATGAGGTGTTAGAAAGGCCAAATAAGGGCACAGAGCAAAGGAAAAGGGGAAGATGAGGCCATGACAAGCGCAAACGAGCCCCTTAAGTCTGACGTCAAGCCCTTAGAGGTTGACGTAAGCCCTAGAAGGGCTAGCGGCTATTGTTAAAGCCCTTAAAGGGCTGCAGCTAGGGCTTAAAGGGAGGAGGGCCTCCTAGAGGCCACGACAGGGGAAGAAGAGGAAGGTTGAGGCCCTAGAAGGGATGGACGACTCCTCCAAGGGGGGCCGAGGCCTTTTAAGCCCATAACGAGCCTTAAAAGGTTGCGGCCTAGGCGAAAGAGGGAGACCGAGGGCCCTAGGCCCAAGGCCTTGAATTTTTTTTCAATCCACCAATTTGCTGCAAAAATGCTGGATGCTAGGCCTTTAGGGTGAGTGGAGGCTAGATCTTGCCTTCCTAGGCCTAGATTTGCCTCAAAACCCCAATAAAAATCTTCTTGAGCAACTTGAACTTCAACTGCACAAATGAATAAAAAATGCCAAACCCCAAATATATATACAAAAATTTAAAACCCTAAAAGTTGCAAAACAAATGGGTTAGAAATAATTTACAAATAATTTACGAATATACAATATTCACAAATTCGAAATTTTGTGGAGAAATAATTTTTTTGTTTGTTAAAAAACAATGGACGAGTATATCTTTGAAAAATAAATATTGACTGAAATGCTCCTGCAAAATCAGATACCATAAAGAAATCTCAAAGCCCAAACATAATCAGCCTTTCCCCACAGTCTGTGAACTTGGAGCCCAAGGGATAGCGTATCTGTAAATCTCTATTATATTCTCAAGAAAATTGTTAGATCATATAGTGAATTAGATCACTTAAGATAGAATATATCAATAGAATGTTCTTATCATCGACAAATGAAATAACAATTATTAATCAATATTCAACTCAAAATAGAATCACACGTAGCTAACACATATTGCAGATCAGTGGAAGAAAAACACCATGAACTGAACCCCAAAGTCTTTCTATTATGATACAAAATGTTCCTAGTAGAGCAACAACTCAATACCAGCATTCAAGTATTCACATCATCCAAAGATGTTCAATAGAAACAAAATGACTTCTTTATATAGAGAAAACCCTCCAAGTGGAAAATAACAGCGAGTTGGCTTGATCTTCGTCAAAATAATCTTGACTGTTGAAAATAATTTCATCATCTTTTAATCTCCACTGTCGATTTTTTTTTTTTTTGTAGGCTGGGGCGGGACTCTCGATTTACATGTCCATTAAGTACCCTCAACGGGGGAAGGGTAGCCCAAGATTTGAACCCAAGACTTCTGGTTCGGTGAGACTTCATTTCCACGGCCATTGCCGCTTTAGCTACCCCATGTGGACCTCCACTGTCGAATTTTTATTTTGAGAAAAAATCGTTTTTTTTTAAACCCACTTTTAATTGATCCAAAAATAAATATTTTGGATAATTTCCTCAAAAATCTGACTTTGACTTAACCACCAAGGTCCGAGGGCTCAAATTTTCTTAAGCTATCCATTTTTCCCTTGGTGGGGGCCTCCAAAAATTGACTTTCCTTTGACCCACAATTTTTTTATTGTTTTCCACTTGAAGAGAAATTACTCTCCATAATTATTTTTTGACTCAAAATTAACTAATTTTCTAGCTTTGGACTTTTTTTAATTTAGCCAAAAAATTTAATTAATTGACACTAGAGGGGATTAATAATTTTTCTACCCTCGAATATTTTAACCATGGTGTCTAAGTTTGAGGGACCATGCACTAAAATATTTTTACATCAAGATATTATAATTATTTAAACCTTCAAAGGGGGAATACACCTTTACATATAGACCCTCATGACATTACCCAATTCTGTGTCACATTATGATCTAGTATAGATTGAGTGTGTTTGTAATAAAATAATTTAGCCAAATGTACTTAAATTATTTCCAAACACACTTTTACAAAGACTCGATATAACACCAAGACTCACCTAAGACCTTGTCAAGGAATTCCACCCTAGCTTTGGGGTTTAAGTTAGAAGAAAAACTTTGGCAATTATCCGTGTTTAGAAACACACATAATTCGGGGAGGTTAAAAGACTTCTTAGGATGAAATTCTTTGCCAAAATCAGAGGCTTACCTACGTGTTGTTACATAAACAAATGGTCATACTAGCATCATTTACAATACAATTTGCAGAAGTTGGGTTTATAATGATACGGTATGTTGGCTGATGAATTTGAC
This sequence comes from Pinus taeda, assembly GCA_000404065.3. Classification (NCBI taxonomy): domain Eukaryota; kingdom Viridiplantae; phylum Streptophyta; class Pinopsida; order Pinales; family Pinaceae; genus Pinus; species Pinus taeda. The sequence goes on from APFE030981247.1 coordinate 101,111, forward strand.
TTTTGAAAAGAATTGTTCATGTCTTTGCATCTTGCTTCGTTGGACTATTGGCAAAGTGTGGTCAACAGGTTTGACCCATACCATTCACTTCCATAAATACTTTTGGGGACCTGGTGGTCCGATAGCTTGGTGGTGAGGTTCTGGTAGACCAGGTTCCGTCCCAAGCCACTGTTTCCTTTGTGCCTTGGGTTATCTGGTCTCTACAAAACCTCCTTTGTTCGTTGGACCAAGGTGCACGAGACCGAAGCTTGGCTATCAACCTTCCCTTTCCCTCACCAATGTGCAATGTGCCCAGTTTGATTGGATTGGGGTTCGATCATCATTCTGTCAGATCGGAATCCATCATACACTTATATGCGTTAACCTGCTCCATTGGTACGGTGATTGGTAAAAGAAAAACACCAAAGGTTTAGTTTTGCGAACAAAGCAGTGATTGCCCTAGTGGCCAACCTTTTGTGGTTCTGCAAGGCAAGGGAGTGACTGTCCCGAAAGCCCAGCTGTTTGTGCGTTCATGGCACAAGAGCTCGAGGTCTTGAAACCTCGGATTTTAGTAAGTGTATATAACAAAGGGCAACTCCCTTGGCCCTCACAATCCCTTGCTATAGCCAATAACGAATAGGGGCTTGAGTTGCTACTCCAAAATTTTAAGAGAGAGGACACAGTCTCAAAATCCAAGTCCACACAATTGCAAGCGGGACGAGAAGGCCTTATAGGCAATCCAACTCTATTGACCCTTTTTAGGCCAATATACAAGTTAGGAGACATTCAATTGACCAATTATGAAAGACGCAGAGCTGCATGTCTGCTCAAGGGGGATTATATATTGTTCCTAAACATTCAACAACTATTGTTTTCTTTCGCAACAACATGAGTATACATAAACCTACAGGTTACCATATTATTTATGATCTAAGTTATTATTAGCACAACCTAGGTGTCCATTTTGTTCACAATATGCAAGTTTATCCATAATCACGTGTATGGCAACAAACTACATAGTTCAAGCATTCAAGACTATTATTAATACAAAATATTCCATATAACTATAGATATATAAATTGAACTCATAACTTGTACAATGACCTGCAATCTAGGTTATGATAGTGAGCTGCCCAAATTCTTAAAAATATTAGATAACAAAGAGCTTATAAGAAGGCAACAGGTTAATCCTGAGTGATTTTCAGGCCACAAGTCATGAACATATCTAACAACCTACAATTTATTAAGAAGGCGGTAACCATATGACCCAAGCATTCAGTAACACCATGGATAGACAAGGTAATTGGTCAAACATGATTATACAATGATTTAGGCATTCTTTCACAAATAAAATAAGACCCTACATCAACCTATCAATATATTGACACAGTTAATGTCCATAAAACAATATGCATCAATCAATATACTTATCATCAATCAATATGCATCAATTTTGAGTGGATTGAACTATCAATTGAAGGAGGGACTTCCACTCTTCACCCAAACATAGGCTAGCTACACTGCAATCTCTGTTGCAACTAACCACCCTCGAGCCAGATCCAGAATCTGAGGTGATGCTTGCATAGAGGATAATTTCATAGCAATGGAGTGGTCAAGTACTCAGGAGTTGGAGTCCACTATTCCAGTGGTTCATCAACTCAACAACAAACACTAAGGAGTTGATGTCCACTATTCCAGTGATTCTTCAGATCAAGAACAAGCACTTAGTGGCCCATTCATTCACGGAGCAAGCCTCGCAGGCTTAGACAAGGGCTCAATGGTTTAAAACACAACCACAAGGGTCTTAACCCAGGGTCACAGAGTACAGACTCAAAGTCAACTTTAGTGTTGCCACGCTAAGTTCTACTGCTTCACAATGCCCAACAATCTGCCTTGAATGCACTCTGTTCTCCCCCATAGAATAAGGTTACCCAAACAAATATAAAAGCCCGATTGGACCAACACGAGTGAGAGATAGTGGGAGAGCTCCCCATGTCTTTTGTTGTGAGGGTGTATATATAATTTTCTCAGTGCCTGTTTGTGCTTTTCTGAGAGAGAGAGAGAGCGAGAGAGAGAGAGAGAGAGAGAGAGAGAACCACCTTATTATTCTCTGCGTGTTTCTTTGAGAGCGTCCCTTTGGACTTCAGAGAGAGCGTTGCTTTGGCTTCTCTCGAATGTTCTCTCCCTCCATAGTTGTCTCTTCGATCCGTGAGAGGAAAAAGGGGAATGGGCGTTGCCTACACATCCACAACCCCAGTCCAATTGCATAATGGCTGTCAGTGGCTCTACCAACTTAGTTAGTCCCAATTGCGTCACATTAAATGTGTCAGATAATGGCCTCTCTTGGTTGCAAGCAACTGCGGCATTAATTTGGTTGGGCATGGGTCGTGGCTTTTCAAATAGGCGAGCAAGCAAGCTTCCCTCAAACTAAGGATTCGTAAGGTTGTCCAACCTTCAATTGTGTTAATTAATAAATTTTACTTAATAATTGTTAGATATTTAGTTAGAGGTAGTCGTGGCTCTCTCTTTCTCTCTCTCTCTCCACACACTAGTGTGGTAGTCACAATTATCATTGCAATAAGTAGGGGTAAAAGAGGGGGATGTTACAAATCCCACCCGCTTAAAGGAACATTGTACTCGATGTTTTGTAACAAAGAACGAAAACAAAAATCTGAGCTTTATAACTTTAGTCAACATTTTTCTATGTCTTGAACTGTCATGTCCAACCATGTCGTTCATTATCCTTAATGCTTTCATAGGGGACAAATTCAACTCATTGCTTCCTAGGACACACCCAATGCATTTTTGATCCCAATGAGTATGCACATGACTCCTTGAAAACCAATCTACTTCGGTTTCCTCTTCTTTGTAGACACACACCTTCCAAGCTTGGCTATCCCCTTCTCTACCTCCTTAGTCCCTCAAGTGACCCATTCCTTGGCAAGGCTTCCTCACATAGGAAGATCTTGATGAAGTCTCATAGCCAAGGCATCCCTCTGGCTTGCTCTAATAACACAACACATTTTCATGACATATCTCATGGCGATCAATGTATATCCTAAGGTTCCAGTGTCACCATAATGGCCCAATCCTTAAGGTCTTCAGCTCCACTACACTTCTGCTACACCACTTTGATATTATTGTGTTTATATCGTTCTAATATTGCTTGTGATCAACATCATATATATGTGTTGGATAGTTTAGTAACTCACCTATATCATAAGCATACGATTCTTATGAGAATAATCATAATTTTTTTAAATCAAATTAAACCACAATTTCAACAACAAATTCTTTAAACTGATACTTATCTTTATGGTTACTCTTTGCTTCCTTTGTCTACGTAGGTAATGAGTCCAACTCTCTCTTTACTGAACATGTCTATGTTTGTTTGTACTGAATGAGTCTAGCTCTTGTCCAGTGTCGTTTTTACCATACAAGCCCCCTCATGCTCACATCGCAGTGAGCATGGGGCATAATTCTTCTCCCATTAGCTACTCACCTTTACGGGCCCAGGAAACCCCCATTCCGGGCAGTTTGCATGTCCAAAGGTTTTCCTATATGGGCCGTTCTCATCTGCTCACCCTTTCGGGCCCGAGCAATCCCCATTCTAAGCAATCTATCTATCCAAGGGATTTCTTGCACAAGGACCCCCATCAACTACTCATCCTTTTGGGCCCAGGCAACCTCCATTCTAGGTAGTTTCCTTGCCCAAGAGCTTTCTTGCATGGGGTAATTATTAGAGTCTTATAGCCAAGTATTGGTCTAGAATGCCCTACTATAATGTGCATGGAGTCTTATGGCCAACTAACAGTTTGGTCTGCTCCAATGCACTACTCATGGAGTTTTATAGTCAAGGTACTAGTTATGAATTGCTCTCATGAGATAAACAAAGTGCCATAGGGTCGTAATACCATCACGACAGTGTTCTTCTTGAGCTCCATGATCTGTCATTTCACCTGTTACAACATTTAGTTTTCCATGAGATATAATCAAAAAAATTTCAAATCAGAAATTTTAATTGCTCAACTTTGCTTCATTCTAAAGCTAGATCTCATAAGCGTGAGACTTGTAGTCATTTTGTTGGGCTCCTGAGTCCTTTGCAAGTGGTGTTATTCTGTCATGGTGGCTTTTATTTCATAGCCCATTCCAACACTCTGCTTGCAATCTGATCTTCCAATCAGCCAAACAACTATCAGTACTCATACATACATTTATTGGAAGGATTCACAATATCCTGATGTGATCTCAGAATTATTGCACATATGACGATCCTATCAATTCATCTAATTTCAGTTAAATTGCAATGGAACTGTCACAACATCATACATGTGCATCACATTGATTCCAATAATTTCATAATGCAATCAAACATTTATTCCAACAAACCTAAGAGCCAAAACTGAAAGCTGAATATCTTTAAATTCATGAGTAATTGAGCATGCATACAAAAGTCATTGCAATCTTTCACACTGAAGTCCTCCTGCCTTAACCATACCCCTTTGTGGGCATCCATAGAATACATGCATTAATCTTGAAACAACATATATCAAATTCAACTGAAAATAACCCTTATCAATTTCCTTTCCTTTACCTTTTCACCCTTGCTTACTTGGCACCATTACAAGCATTTTCAGCTGAAGCCTTTTTTGAATGGGTCCAACTGCTGTTGCAATATTCAACAATTCTTGAAATGATTTCAACTTCATATATTATTCATAACTTTATCAATTCAGATATTTTATAAAGGCATTTTCACTATGTGTCCAATTCAAGCATGTCTTCATCCATGCTCCCAGACTTGTGCATATTTATTTGACAAGTATGTGTCGTACATGCACATATTCCATGCTATTCATATGCTATTAATTTTAGAGTCAACTTTCAATCACTATTCTTTTCATTTATCCACACAACAAATGTCATAAGTGCAAGCTTAAGCACATTGATAATGGTAGTTAACAACAAGAGGTTGTTCTTGCACACTTTTCCAATGGATCCTCCACGTGGCATGGAATCCATTAGGTAACTTCACTATATTACTCAAAACATAACAAGTAGTATACCATTCGCATAATCATCATATTTTAAAAATTAAATTAATCATCTTGCTACTATGATGGTTCTCAACAAATGACTTGTGAAATGAAATGGCATCATTTTGCCCTTTTCTTATTTTCTCATTTTTACATATTTATAAAATATAAAATATATTTATTAGCCAAATGCAATTTTAGTTTAGGGAACTCCCTTCTTATGCCATTTTCACAGCCATCACATTATTGTCCATTTTGTTCGTGTGGACCCAACAAGGCCCTCCCTTGGCTGATTCATTATCCTTATCTGCCCTCTAATGCAATTTATTGCACATATATAATTTAATCATGAACTTCTAGTTGGGTCTTATTCAATTCTTCTCCATGAGCTTCTTTTGTTCCCTTTCCCACACCCAACAAACCAAACAAGACCAAACGAAGAAGGAAAGAAAAGTGAAAAACAAAGAAAACCATTGTTCTCTATTTTCCTTATTTTGTATATTGCATACATAAGCATAACACAATAATTAATGAATCGAAAAATCTAAGGAGAAATTAACCCTCAGTGTAGATTTCAGTTTTTTAAATATATTTTAGTAGATCAGTTGTGACAAATTGTCCAGTGGAATATCCATGTTAGTTTATAGATCACTAAGTCTGCTTGCTATTTCTGCCTTTACTAGGTCTACTCACTTCTTTTTCCTTCACCAATCTGCTTGCTACTTCTGCCTTCATCAGGTCACATTCTCCCAAAACTTATTATTTTTGTCCTCATCCCAAGAATAAACTTGTACATCATGCCACTTATCCAATTTTGCAAATCTGATTATGAAATTTTTACTTGAGGCACTTTTGTATGTCTCCTCAGATCTCTGAAAATTTCATAGTTTGAAAAATCACAGTAAAGAAGTTATAACAAAAATTCCAAGTTGCGTTGTTTGAAACCGATTTTAGGATCATTTAGAAACCCTAACTTCCACAAGGCATATCTCTTTAAGTATAGCGAACCAAAGTCTGAAATTTATACCTGAGGTATTGCTGTATGTCTCCATTGGTCTCTAGCAATTTCACAGTTTAAAATATTCTAGAAAATAAGTTATAACAAAAATACCAACTAGCCTGTTTGGAGTTGATTTAAGGACTATTCATAAACCCTAGCCTATAGAGGGCATATCTCCAAAATTATAGGGAGCCAAAGTCGAAAATTCTATCAACAGGTACATAGAGATCTCGTCTCTGTCTCCTCAATATTTCATAGTTTGAAACATCTTAGAAATTAAGTTATAACGAAAATGATGGACTGACATATTTAAAGTTGATTTTAGGAGAAATCAGGAACCCTAACTTCCCCTAAGCATATCTCCGAAAGTATAACGAACCAATGCCTCGATTTTACATGTACAGGAACATCTCAACACTATTTCCTCAAGATTTCATGGTCACATGTACACAAAGATCTTTCCTCCATCTCCTCCAAATTTTACGATTTGAAACATCCTAGAGGAATAGTTATAGCGAAAATGCCAAGTTGACTTTTTCACTCCACAAATCACATTTTTTCTCCATGTTCAAAACCCCAAGAGTATTCCCCAACTTCTCTTGCAAACCTGAAGTGTCTTCTTGATTGGATGGTCTTCAAATGCACTCATTTATCCTTTATTGCATTCACTTATGGAGCTAACTTGCAAAACTAGCTGGGTTGACCTAACAAAATCTTTCATATATCCTCATTCTTATGGAGTTCTAGGGAGTGCGATATACTGTTGGCAAGGTCTTGGAATAAGTTTTTCAACCATATATCCTCTGCTCCCATTTGAGCTAGGTATTGAGTGTGAAAAGTCCTTCAAAAATAGGGTATCCAAATTGGGCATTAAAAATAACTGGGTATGCAAACAATATTTCCAAAACTTTTCATCCTACAATCTTTATCCTAGACATTTGTAGTATCTTCCCGTCTTTGACATTAGCGGCAACAATATTTCCAATAGTTGCAATGACAATTGAGTGGAGGCTTTACACTTTAGTGAGGGTGGAGCAAGATCGTGTCATGAACTTACAAGTGCTGCTTGTAGATTAAGGTCGCCATATAGTTTACACTTTAATGAGGACCAACTTGTTAGAGGGTTTACACTTTATTGAGGGTCGAGCTATGAGCAGAGTTGTAAACAACACTGAACATGGAGGGTCGACTTGTCGACCGGTGAGAAGACAACATAGAGGCCTGACCTACCAAGCTACGAGCAGAGGTGCGGATATCATTGAAGTTTTGAATAGAGAGGGGCAATTTGCTGCCCCACGAGCACTCAACTCGTTCATTGTATTGGTAGAGGGCAGGGCGCAATGATACTTGAGCACAAAACATAACACTTCAATGAGGAGAATGAGAATAAAGAAAATGAAATGAGGCAGACGCACAGGCAATAGGGTTTTACAAGTAAACCACACAGCAATCCCGACGGGTTACACTTACACGCGCCAAAATTCAATAATCATGTTGTGGGTCCCAATTTTTTTTTTTTTAAATCCTAGATCGAACATGAAGTTGATCTTGAATTTTCCTGATTAAATTTGTGATTCAGTTCAACTTGTATTTGAGGTTTGGAAACCTCGATGAACCCAAGTTTTTATTTGGGTTCGCTGAATTTTGAACCTGAACCTTTGAGTTTGACAAACCATATGACTTAGTTCTCAATGATTACTCCCACTGCCTTACAATTAGTAACATTATAGATAATGACTTGAATGACATTGTATGACTCGCTATATTGAATGATTTTATTTAAGGGCTTAGCCATATTGATTCCAGTCTTGTAATGATCCTAGTAGTCATGTGGTGAAAGGAAGGCCTCACCTCTATGGACACACCGAGAACATTTATCAATGGTTTGCCTTTAACATTTGTCCAAAGATCACATACGCTAGATACCCCATACTTGATCCATTCATTTATAAATAGTCCTGGAGCACTATGGATTTTCCCTCTGCTTGTTGAGTTCCATGGTTGTATTTTGTCATACCTTGGGCTTCTGTATCTTGTAGGGGCATTGTTGACAGCATATACAATTCCACGCCAATAAATGAGTGAATAACTATAAATGCTATACCACGTTGATTGATAACCCTGAGCACTTTTGAATCCACATCATCCCTACAAACTTGGTCAAGGGAATCTGCTATTGTTCTATACGCTGAATACATGGCAAGGATGCACTAGCATGGGGGGATGGGCATCAACCACCGAACATTGTATATGAGGTTTCAGATTCAACCTTTGCTTTTTGGATTTGTTTTGTGATTCCTGGCCCCTCATTTTATTTCTATCTTTTGGTGGCACTTTATCACAGGTTTTGACTCCTGTTGCTTTACCCTTCTTTTCATCACATGGCATGATCCCACAGAGATGCTTCCTCACACGGGTATATGAACCTGTGCGAGTTGTGTGACAATTGGGGCATGTAGAGTTAGTGGTTCTGCATCATGGGATTGCCAAATAAACCTCTTTATGAAAAGCGTCTCATTTATTCAAGAGTAGCTGCTTTCTTCTCAAATAATTGTAAGGTGATCAAAGATTATAAAACAATATACAGTAAAAGTTTGTTAAATACTTATCATCCTTGTCTATTATTTTTATTTTCCTTTTGATGCTAAAATTCCTATTGACCTTATCCCAATTCTGTTAGATATTCTAAAAAGTCCTTGTATATGAAAATTTTAATTTAGCTTGCAAATGCAAGACTTCAATTCTTTTTGCTATTATTTTTTCTGTGAATATCATGTAGTGGGTGATACTCAAGAATAGTCTTGATGATCAACTCCAAATGGCATTGTTTTCCCAATTTAGTACTTTTCCCTTTTAAATCCAGGGTGGTTTGTTGTTCATCTCAGTTTTTTGTTGGCATATTGCAGGGAAAACATAATATTCCAGTTCATCAACAGCGTCTCACCTTTGCTTCCAATCATTCTCCTGTATCAGAGATTAATTTATTCAGCTGGAATTCTACTACTGATGATCACACTGCACATGTACCTGTTGTCGCGGACTTTGTAACGTGTTTGCAATCGTGGGAAGCTATTTTGCGATCAGAGAAACACAACATTGCCAGGCTGCGGAACCCTGAGGTCATTGCTTTGAATACAATATATATATATATATATATATATTTTTTTTTTTTTCAGAAATTGGTGTTTTAGACTTGAGTTTTAAAGAGCACTGTCTCTCTCTCCCTCTTGTGTGTGTATATATATATATATATATATATATATTGAGAGAGAGAGAGAGAGAGAGAGAGAGAGAGATTTGTACTTGTAAAATGTTTTCTGTAGTTTCTTTTTGTAATCATAATGTCAAAATTTACCCGCATTTATACAAAAAAGAGGGGGCACCAGAAAAGCAAGCACCATTAGCACAAGCATGAAAAAGTTAAGTAACCATAGAACCAAGTTACAGGTGGCTGGTTAAAACAGACCAAAATGTGACCTAGTATTAAGTACCAAAAAATAACGAAGGCAAAAAACATAAATTCTTTATGCTGACGGCAATCAAAACCTAGGTCCTTTATTAATCATCATAAATAAATATAATACACGCAGCAACAAGAACCATTTGAGATGTAGGTGTGTCAATCTCTATCAGTGTTGAATGACCCTTCCCAGGTCCTAGTCGATGATTTGGGCTTGGGAACAGTGATTTTCGATCCATTACTGCTCTTCTTGTTCTTCTGGAGGGTTCTCTGCTTCAGAAATTGCAAGGGCTAGCATAGGAAACTTGTCATGTTGTGTTTAGGGAGTGGGGTTATGTGGCCAGTTGGCCCAGCCCTTAGACGTTTTCTCACCTGCCTACCTGCCTTGTGGCATGGATGGTCTGCATTCCATTGAAATTTTTGAGATTGTGACAAAGGAGTTAGAGAGGCCACAAGAGGGTCCAAACTCGTGCAGAGGGTTCTTTTCCAATGTTCTATGGGTTGACATAGGTGAGCACAATCCACCTTAACCTTTTGAGTCTAGACTGGATTTGCAAAGACAAATTCACACATTTCTATTTTATCAATACAAGAGAATAATTGATCAACATGAGTTTGATTCAAGAGAATGTTGTTTCTTTAGAATTGAAATTTTATTATAGGATTTTCAAACAGAACTAAAAGATATGATTTCTTCTAGGAGAAATTCATCTCTGAGCTGCCAAATTTTATTATTCAGCAGAGATACAAAGTTGAATGAGAGATCAAGAGAATGAGTAAGTTCACCTAAATCTGAACAAGCTATAGCATGAAGATCACTGGTAGCAGCAACTGATGCAAACACTGAATCAACCCTCAAGTTCTGCTCTTACTCTCCAAGTCCCTCTTTTTCACAATCTTCTTCAAGTCTCTCCAACTCTCTCTCTCAAGTTCCTTCTTTCACAATGCGCAAGTAGTGAGAATGAGATGATATGAGATACATATATAGGAGTAACAAATTCTGGTCATAAAGAAGGAGCAATATGCATGCCTTGAGGATTTATATATGCCATTTAGGGATGTACACATGCCTTTGTAACTCATGCCATTAAGGAGGTACACATGCCTTTGTAACTCATGCCATTAAGGAGGTGTAAGAGGAATCTTTTATGACATGCTTTTATTGTGTGTAAGAGGAATATGCCATATTGTAATGAGTGCATAAGGGAGAGTAACGTTTGCATTAATGAAAGCATAAGAGAATCTTTTATGACAAGACATTAATGAGAGTGAAATGTATCCATTAAGAGAGGGAGAGAGAGTTGCGATATGCTATGTGAGACATAAAGGTACAGAGTGATTAAGTGATGAAGCTAAGGTGACTTGAAGTCTCTTTTAATAATAATAATGTCATAGTGTCATAAGGATAATGATAAAGGTAATGATAATGTTGATGATTAAGTCAAAAATTGAACTATTAAGATTGATTAATGATAAAGTTAAGTGATTTTCCAACATCTATACTTGATTACCAATTGATGCAAGGTGATTTACTATTTTTGGAAAGTCATGTTTGAGATGCTAGACATGACTTTCTAATTTTAGAAAATCACTCCAGATTTGTTAGAAATGAAATTTTATTTAAGAAAATTCATCGTTGAGTTGCTAATTTTCAACAAAGTAATTACCATGATAAGAAATTTTATCATCTATCTGAATTTCAATAGAGGGTTGGAGACCAGATTTGACCATAGCTTGTTGATCAGTTTGATGTCATAGTTGACTAGCCACATTAGATGTATCTCTTGTTGAACTGAAGAATTTCTCTAAGGAAAAGGTTGTTGGGTTTCCCCCCTAAGTGGGTTTTCCAAGGGTAAATCTTGTATTCTCTATTGTGCATTGTGATCTCTACTACATTTATGGTTTATGGTTGAATTTCTGAAGTGTAATTACTTAATGATAAACTGGAATTGTTAAAAGAAGATCTATATAATTTGAAGTAATTACCAGTAGTTCAGAAATATTGTGGTTGTACCTATTGCACTTGAAAAATTAACAATCTTTAGGTAGAGTTGTGACCTACTAGCCTTGTTGGACACTTAAAGCAAATTTTAGGACTTTTAATTGTAAATTAAGAGGAATTTGACTTGGTTACCATCATATAAATAGAGGGGATTTAAATTCTCTTGGATGGTTGTCACACACACTCATTTTATCTCTCTTGAAAGAGTCCGCACTAGTAATCCTTTTCCCCTCGACACAATGGCTAAATAGAGTGTGAGTTATCTTGGGGAGGATATGTTTTGCATGGAGAATGCTTCCTATGGATTGATGAAGTGATATTTGCTTGAATGGTTTAAGTTTAATGCTATTGACTTCCATTTTTGCATGAAGTTGCTGAAATTTAGGTTTTTCATGAGCCATATTAAAAGGTGCAATATCTTTTATGAACTCTTCTTTCTTATTTATTTTTGCAAAATTTGTCATCAAGTATCCATCAAAGGGACTATATTTTCACCCTTAGACTTTAAATCTTCTATATAAGAAAGTCGCTAGGGTTTTCAAAGTGAAGCGAATTATTCTTCTGCCCTCTATCCAAGGTCCTTTTGCATAGACCTTGTCTTATTGGCTCCATTGCTTAGTTGACTGAAGGCACCAATCTTAGTGTGTCGTTCAACTTTAATTTTCCTTTTTTTTCCTGTTACTTCATGGTATCTAGGGTTAGGGTTTGGTTAAATTTGTCTATATGTTATTGTCCTTAAGGTAGGAATTGCTTTTATTAATGCTTAAAAAGTAAAATCTATCATTTATTGGATGTTTTACCACAAATTTTAGGGTCGAAGTCTAGTGTATTTTTGTTGTTTTGTGCATTTTCAATGATTGAAAACTATTTGTTAACTTATCTCTTGTTTACCTCCTTGAACAACTTCAAACCTTTGTTATCTTACCATTAATAAGCTGTTTTAATATTTGTTATTGCTTTGCATGTTGTAAATATGCATATCTCTAAAACCCTAACTGATAACAACATTTATTCGTGGATGGTGGCTAGTGGGAAAGATTACTTGAACCTCCATAGACCTTATCTCGGCCTGCAATGCTCTTTCACCCCTTAAGGCTATGTTTATTGAAGGTCCTTTAGGGTGTTTGGTTGCAAGTTCCTTAGGGATCTATTTAGCTCATATCCCTGGGTCATCTAATCTCTAGGTCTTGCTAGCGAAGCCCCTCCCTTATGGGGATAATATTTGGCCACAAAATAATAAGGGAGAAGCCATTAAGGTGAAAGTGGTGGTGTTGAAATTCCAAGGCAAGTATAGTAAAATAGAGTTTTATGCTATATATTTACTTTCTAATGATATTTCACACAATATTTAATGCCATTGTTATCATTGAATAACTACACTTGGAAAATTTCAACAGTATATGCAACACCAACAATAAAGATCATAGAAAGACAACAATGCACAATATAGACAATATTTTTACCATGGGAAACCCAACCTTGGGAGAAAACCCAACAACTTTTATTAGGAGAAATTATTCTTTAACAAGCTTTACAAATCAACAATTTTTTTAGAAATCTGTGCCAGTATACAAGTCCAAATACCAGTCAAACATTGTCAAATCCAATAGCTAGTCAATGCTAGTAAAAAACCAGTGAAAAGTCAACTTTGGTCAAAGTTTCGACTTGCGGTCAAGTTCGGTCCTACAGTCAACAAACAATGGTCAACAACGTGTGGTCAAACCTTTGGTCAATGTTGTACGGATTGTGGTCAAATCTGAGTTTAAACAACTCGGTCAATGCCCAATCAAACTCGGTCAAATAGAGGTCAATTTCGCTTAGTCAAAACAATCAAACTCATCGTCCTCCTCCACACGTGCGGCTGTCCAAGAGAGATAAGGTAATGATGAAGAGAGAGAAGAAACTTGCTCATGATTGGTGGAGAAAATGAGACATCACACCCTCTATTTATACTTGTCGAATGTGGTGAAACAACTCAAAGGACTGTTGTTTTTTGTTAACTTTGGTCGGTTATTACACTGTAAATTTATAATTATATCTATATATATATTATTGAAGAATATAACTAGTGTTGATCTTCATAATTGTACTTGAGTCATGATGTAATATATATTTATCAAAAGAATTTATTATTATTATTAAATTGACTTATTAAAGCATGGGTTTCATGCATCGATCAATAGTCAATAGGTCCAAGCACCCATTGAGTGCTCTAGGATTTTTGTTGAGTCAAAGTCAGTTATTTTTGTAAGAGACCCTTCTTGGGTTCCTTAAGGTCAAGAAAGAAAATTATTATATTGTCCTATTCCTCCCCCATCAAGTCAGCCTCTTCAACAGTGTACCAGTTGGCCTAGCCTTATATGAAGTCGACCCCTTTCAAATTGCTCATGTCTGCTTATTAGTTAAGGCTCCAACTACTATTTATAGCAAGTAAACCCGTCCAGTTTGAAGTGTGTCAAGGAAGTTCGAGTCTGCAATTTCCACATCGAAAGAAGGAAGTCGAAGTTTGTAAAAGGAGAAGTTTCAATCCGCAGTTCGTACAAGAACATAAGGTTATGCAAACACATAATAGGAAGGTCTGCCAATATATGACATCATTGCAGGGACCAAAAATGTTAGTCATAGGCTGAGAATAGTTGTAGAAAGGTAATCACAGTAGACTGAGAGTTGTAGGAGCAAAGTAGGCCGAAATTGCAGAAGTAAAGAAGAAAGACCAAAGCTTTGGATGGCATGATATAATTTGTTTTCATGGGAGGCTGATCTGATGGGTGGAGGAATATCTAGGTTATGGTCTATCTCAACTTGATTTGATTCTTCTGAAGAAAGAGTTTGATTGGGTTTTCCCGTAGATAGGGGTTTTGCCCTGGCTGAGTGCTTATATCTTGTGTTCTCTTGTGTTTTTGTGTTTTGGAAATTGTCTTGATGATAATAATGTAATAACAAAGAAGAAGAAGAAATACCTAATCACAAGAAATTGTCAAGTAATAGACAAATCGAATCATATAAGAAGTCCCAATAGTGTTGCCCTAGATTTCTTAACATTGTATCAGAACTAAGGATAATGGCATAAGAGGCAACTAGAAGATCACTATTGGTTGAAAAACAAGAGTCTCAAGTCTAGCCCTCAAGACTGGGCTACCTAGAAGGAGGACCGAATTAAAATAGCTCAATTCTAGGCTTATTTAGTCTGTTACACGGGAATCGCTTCCTAGAGGTGGGAAACTCGTTCTAGTGGTTCCCACGCTTCCGGAAACTTTGGAACTGTATGGGAACGTTCCCTTTTCAGTGGGAGCTGCAATGGGAGCTTGGGAAAGTTCCGGGAGCTTTGAAGACCATTTTTCTTGGAGTTCTCGCGTTCCCTGGGGTTGGGGAATACAAAGCATGTAGACAAATATGTTGAATTGCCCACAAAACATGAGCCTTTGTTGAAACCTTCACAGTAAGAAATGCCAAAGACATCCTTAACACCGATATCCTTAATTGAGAAATTGGAGCAATCCCTTGATGGGTTAAGGAAGCGTGTGACACCTCAATGTAAGGGCGATATCTGGGATGTCATGTTGATGAGTATTTATTTTGTTGTTTATGTATATGTATCGCAGAAGATTGTGTGCATATTGTATGTGGCAGCCAATGCTTAACCATTAGAGTTGCTGTTCTTTTTCTCATAAGAATAACTAGAGAAACATAGGTAAAATTGTTCCTTTGTATTTTTAAGGCAGATTGTTTCAAATACTGGTCATGTGTCAAAGAACTGATAATGAACTTGACATTTTAATATTCTATATATATCAATGGGAGAGACTCAGGGAGAGAGACACCCAGAGAATATATTTTATATAAGAGAAATTATATATTTAAATTGATTTTAATATTTGAATATTTTGATTTAATATTAATTTTGATAATTATATAATTATATATATTTTTATTTTTTTTATTATATAATATTACCGTTCCCGATTAGCCGTTTACTGTAAATTTTGGGGAAACCTATTGGACACCTAATCCTCTATGGGTTAGTGTGGAAGCCGAATAGACAAACGAAGTCCAAGAGACCTTGGGATGTGGAACCCAACGGTCAAACCATGTACTATAAATGTATATCATTTGTTAATAAAAAAAGGTACTCATGTTTTATCTTTCATATTATCTTGTTGCCATGTGTGTATTTAACATGGTATTAGAGCAAGCGTATTCCTGCCCTCCATAATTACTCTGAGCGATTTGTTTTATGGCCTTTCTGTGCAGGTCATTTATAACATCAGTTTTGCATTTCATGAATATTTTCTCAGCTTCTAGCTGCAACCTTTGTCATTTCTCCACCGCCATTTTTGGCTTCTAGCTCCATTTTGTGACTCCCTTTTGCCATTTCTTCAGAAGTTTGTCCTACATTTTTCTGCCATTCTGCCTATGTTCTGCATCTTTTGCAAGCTGACATCTCTGTCAAAACCCTACAAAATCTCATTCATTGTTGAAGTGCATCATTGCATTGAAGGAGTCAATTGGTGCGTCGAATGGTGCATTAAAGGAGTCGATTGGAGCTAGTTGCTGCCTGGAGGTGCTGTGGAGTGAGTTGGGGTCGAAACTCTTGGCGTTGCTGGTGGTATGATTTTGCCCCTCTCCTGGTCAGGCTTCTCCATCTTTGCCTTCAGCTCCTCGTGAAGCCTAGCATTCTTGGGAAGCAAGAAATGACGCTAAAAACTACCGTGCGGTCTTTCACTGCACCTTGTTCTTTTCATCCACTGGAGGTTATACCGAGACCAAATTTGTTTAGTTAAGAGCGTGATATTTCAGAAGAAGTCAAAATTACTTAAGATGTTTGTAAAATCCATCCAATTGCACACAAAAATCTCGCCCATTGCCTGCGATTGTTCTTGTTTATTGGTTTGTGGAGAGTTAGATCACCAAAAATGGGGATAGTACTCTTTCTGTCCTATTGTATTTTTGCTCACCAGTCTGCCCAATTTGAATCATATAGGGTGTGATTTAAATCAGTATAAGCATTTATCGACATAGAGGATTCATTGGCTCTAGAGAAGTCAAGGATTTTGAAGAAGAATTCTGCAAACCAACCAGGGTATTTTGGTGCCTCCATGCAAGACTTTGTCCACCTGAATTTTGACATCCCGTTTAGACCAGGAATGTCGACCTCGAATATATGAGCCTTAGGGGTCTCCTATACTCCTAGCGACTCGGCTCTCCACACTGCATTGCAGCAACAACACATCAATATAATGCTTTGTTGATAACGTTGCGTGGGATCTCTTGGATCTCTTGTAATGTTGAAGAACGAGTACGATTTCCAATTACGGCGGAAGCAGTTGTTTATATGAAAAAATTGAAGGGGTTTCGATTGTGTGGAGTTGAAGAGAGATTGCAATGTGAGAGAACAAGCACGACCTCCAATTGAAGGCGAAGTAGTAGTTTTAAAGGAAAAATGAAATTAGTGTGAACGCGTTATTTCGGGTATAATGTCTGGGGAAGAGGTTGTTCCATAAAATTGCTGCGTAATCTTCAACTTTCTAGGTATCTGACTTTTCTCGGGTACTTCCTGGTTGCTCGCACAAACCTACAACCAGTATGGCTCGCACGAATCTACAACCATTCCAGGAACTGAGAGACAATTACAGAGATGAACAAAAGGATGCAAGTTCAAGTGGGGGCGCATCTCCATAACTTTATCCATTTTATTCCTCCGCATCCTGGAAACTAATGTAAGCTACCCACCACTCTGTATTTCGCAATCTCCATCAGATTAACATTTTCTTGTCATCCTGTTTGCATAATTTATTGGTTTTTTCATTAAATTTGTTGATGCCTCGGCTTGAAGGTATTCCTCGGGACACCACTTAGCTTTTAGAATGACAACGTCTCATTCAGTTCCTGGATTATAAACTTAAAGTGTTTGTGCATTCTCAATTTTGAACCTCTACGTTTTATATATGTGCATCAACTTGATAAGTCGATGAGTGGAATAAGACAGACAGTGTTCGTTGTGCGTTGATTACCATCTATATTAATAGTGAAGTTTGAATTTGCCGTGGTGCATTGAATGTTTATGTGGAAGCATTGATTCAGTCTCCCTCTCGGAAGCTTAAATTCCAGTTTTAGTTACATATATTTCAGAGATCACATATTCGTTGTGCATCAGTAGTTGTGTCTGTACAGTTTAGTGTTTGTTTGTTCAAAATTTTGAGTCAGGAGGTCTTGAAACACACAACTGTAAGGTTTCTGGAAGTGTGCATATATTCATCAAGGATTCGAGACAAAGGATTTGATTCGAGGCGCTGAAATTTAGCGTGGAGGTTTTGATTCCATTGCTAATTTTTTCATCTTTGGATATAATTAGTCTGTGCAATCTTTGAAGATGGTGGTAAAAGATACATGAATCGTGAAGAAGTGTTGAAGAAAATTGCAGACAAGTTGTATAACAGTTTGGTCTTTCTATAGAGACATCGCCTCATCGCTGCAGATTTTTTAGAAGACTTATATCCAAGCCACTCTATTAATTTCCATTTTTTCTCTAGCTTACAAAAAGCAGAGCTGCTTCAGTACTCTTTTTTTCGTAAGTCAAAATAGCTTTAATTTATGATGTATTAGATTTTTTAAATACTTTGATACAGTCAAATGATGATGGGATGGTAAACATCAACAAAGGCACTCTCTGTGACATTAAGATCTTGCCTGCATAATGCACAGGAAAAGATTGATTTTTTGCAGCTTGAATCACAACTACAACAAGAAGAGCTACATCAAAATAGACCTCATTCTGAACTTGTTTTTGTTCAAAACACTAAGACAACCACCCATCAACAACAAGTCAATAATGTTATAGTTCATTTAGATTTAGTACCCAATAAAGCAGTAGTTGTACATGCAAATGCAGCAGTTCAGTCTGCATTTTCCAAGCCAATCATCAGACCTTGGGAAGAGCTTGTCCATAACAAGCACAGAACTGGTCTTGGATATGAAAAGGATTTGTCCTTTCATATTCTAGATTACTCAAAACCAATCCAATTTCAAAGTGTTGCATTTCTTCAAGACGATTCATCTTCACGTGCTCCTCATGACAGTTCACCGCTAGCTGTTCCAAACTCTGCCCCTCTTCCACAGCAGCAACAACAAATTGTGAAATGCCAACACTGTGATCGAGTTGGCCATATGAAAGATCACTGTTTTGATCTTCATCCATGTAAGCACTGTCATAAAACCAATCATTCTTCAAACAGATGCTTCAGAAACAAACCTCCTGCAAGAACAAAGATTCATCTTGGATGGATCGCTTCTTGTCAATGGGCATCAACAACCAAGAAGATATTCTAGTCACATGTGAGAACTTTTTCTAGAGTATTGAATAGTCTTGCAGTTGAGTTTTCTCCATCATCTCACTTTGTATCTGACAGGGGGGGAAATGATGGTCATCTACAAGCTTCAAAGCCACATCAAGCGAGCCTGAACCACAACTTGCCATACCAGATTCAGAGCTTAGCTAGAGACAAAGATGCCCTTGAGCATGCCTTTAGTTGGTAATCTGGGACACTTCCTCTAGCAGAAGACTTCAGCTACTTGCCTGTTTCGAAAGAGTGCCAGGAATTGTATTAAGCATGCCAGAGTTGTTGGTCATCCTTAAACCATCACAGGTTGAGACTTCCCTTTTCAAGTTGAAGTTATCCCTTTCATGCGGGGTGAGACCTCCCTTTCATGGTTGAAGGTTTCCCTCTTTAAAACATCATGAGCACTTCCTCTAGCAGAAGACTTGCGCTTCATGCCAGACTTGGAAGAGTTCCAGGAACTGCACTAAGTGTTCCATTGTTGGTGGTCATCCTTAAACCACCACCCTTTATACCAACATTTCAGAGAGCACATTCAGCCTAGTGCTGCCATGCATTTTTTTCACATTTTGTATTACAACTCTCTTCTTGGACTCATACATAACCCTTCGGATTAAGAGGGGAATGTTGGACACCTAATCCTCTATGGGTTAGTGTGGAAGCCAAATAGACAAAGAAAGTCCAAGAGACCTTAGGATATGGAACCCAACGGTCAAACCATGTACTATAAATGTATATCATTTGTTAATAAAAAAGGTACTCTCATGTTTTATCTTTCATATTATCTTGCTACCATGTGTGTGTTTAACAAAACCTCTAGTCGTTCCTGACGCCTGTACCCAAGTTCCCAATGTTCCCACGTTCCAGAAACTCATGCAACGTAACTTATTTATAAGACAATACCTCAGTGATTAGGCTGCAACCTTGAGCTAGAAGACTGAATTAATAAAGGGAGCCGTAAAGCATCAGTTGGGGATTCGAGAAGGCTAAAAACCATGAGTCTAGACTAGACCGATAACTCTGGATAGTAGAGCGATGTTCTGCACATGAAGTGTAGGGTCTAAATTAACCTCAAAAATCCGAAATCTAAGTCATCTCAGAAATTTGAAACTTACCAGGTTCTGTGGATAATTGAAATTAACAATTCCAAGTCCCGAGCTATATAGAGGATGTCTAGACCCATTTAAAACTATAGTCACCATAATCTTTGAAACGAGCCAAGATCCCTGTGGAAGGCCGTGCCTCCACAGTGTGAAAATAACCGACCTAAAAGGATCAAAAGGAATCTCAATACCTATGCTACTCTTATGGAACATTGAAGAGGATCTAGTCTACATCCTTTTGATGTTGTATTAAAAATCATAAAGGGACCAACCTTTTGTCAAGAACAATGAAGGAAGAAGCTTATGCATCTCTGTCTATAACAGTAAAAAGATAAGTCTATTTGACGACTCGTAGAACTAGAGGAGCAGTGGAATTGTCTTTTCAAAAGCATCTTTGAAGATCCATTGAAAGAGACAACAAAGAGAAAATTTTAGTACATAGCCTATCATTGAAGAAAGGAAGAACTCGTTGAGCAAGCTTAGTATCTCTGTCTCAAGGAAGGAAGCAGTGTACAACAATGAAAAGAACTTGTTCAGATTGTCTTGCATTAACTTGTGAAGGGAGCCTTAAAGTCTTCATCAAATACAAGTACTTACATTACACTTTATGTTTTAGTCATCTAACATTTTGTCTTCAGTTTGCTAGAAAAGGGGAACAAGATCAATAAAATATCAAAATCAAAGATATGTAATGATGAGGTATGTAAGACTTATTCATTTAACAAGGATCTAACATAAATTGTCTAAGGGTTTAATGAAGTTGTGAGTTATTATATTGAAAGTTGTTATTGAAAACCCTAGGTGACACATGAAACCCTAACCCTTATCTGCAGTTCTAGGGTTTATAAATGATCCAAGGTATATAGTAAACCCTAGTGATGTTTAATGAGGATGATAATTTGATTTTTACTAGATCTAAGGATTACATCCTCCATTAATTCATGAAAAACCCTAAATTGTCAAATTGACATCATGTTTTTGGCATCGAACATTTTGCTTGGTTGTATTTGTTAGTAGTACAACTATAAAAATTATGGCTAAATTCAGAGGGAGCACTTCAAGGAAACCCTACAAGGTTTGTAAAGAAGTAAAGCAAGGTATGCAAAAAGTCTTCTTCACTGAAAGTATGATCATTTAAAATTTTTCTGCTTGATACTACTGACTCTCTCAGGTCTAGGTTTTCGAATCATAGGGATTCTTGTTAGGGTGATTAATCTTCTGATTGAATCTACCCTCATCATATTATCTTTTGCTACTTTGTTTATGAAACCCTAACCTTAAGGGTTTAGTGTAAAACCCTAAGGGTATGCCAATGAAACCCTAGTCTACTTAGGGTTTGTACAATGAAATCCTTTCTTAAGATATGTTAACAATAATGTTGAAACCCTTGTCTTCTTAGGGTTGTTAGTAAAGAACCTGTTGGACACCTAATCCTAAATGGGTTAGTGTGGAAGCTGAATAGACAAAGCAGTCCAAGAGACCTTGGGATGTGAATCCCAACGGTCACATAATGTACTATAAATGTAAATCTCTTGTTAATAAAATTGTACTGCATGCTTTATCTTTCATATCTCTCTTGCTGTCCATGTGTGTTTAACATGGTATCAGAGCAGGCGAATTTTGGTCCTGCTAATATTTGAGTCACTGTTTGCTTGTGGCCTTTTGTTATGTTTCTCTCACCAGAGCTATGCATTGACCATTAATGCTATGTGGGTCGTAAACTCTCGGTGATATCGCTGGTTGATTAATTCATGTGCTGGTGTTGAATTTGTTATATATTTGTGCTGGCATATGTATAATTTTTGGTGCGTTGAATGAATACCACAATGTGTGCGTTAAAAGTCCTAGCGCTTTGGCTCTGCCATCCCCAACATTCCTGATTCCGCAGGTCTCTATTTTTGGTCTCTGCCTGACCAACGCTGTCCAAGATACGCTCTGTGCGCTCTCTATAGCCGTTTTTGCCATTATTGATGCTGCGCCACTCTGTCTACCACAATTATTGTAACTCCTTCCTGCATATTCAGCTCGTATTCTGCTTATGGCCTGACTTGTTTGTCATATCCCTGCGAAATTTCAGTCATGGTTTAATATATTCGTTGTGTACCCTAGCCTGCGCCTGACAAATGAAACGTTGGATGTTATAGCCTACGCCTGACAAATGCAACATTGGATGTTATAACCTGCCTCTCGCGATCTTTGTCCTTTTCCATTTGGGTATCCATCTGCATAGAGCCCAATGCCGTAGCTGTAGTCTAGACACAGATCTTCACATTTTGTCGTTACGAATCCTGATTTCTATTTGTGGCGAGATCTAGAGTTATCAGGTACCGTGGGGGATTTTTCGTTCTGCACCAACCCCTTTATAAATTCGCTAATCATCAAATTTCAGCTTCTTATGAAATTGTTGCCGCCGCTGCCACTGCTGCTGCTTCTCCAGAGCAGTTTAGGTTGTTTCCCATATTGGGTACCTCAGAGGATCCTTCACATTCGGACAATTTTACTCTCTTCGGACTCGTAAACTGCTTTTGACGCTCCTCATCCAAATCTGGTTTGCTGGTTTTTGAGGATTCTGCAGTTGGCTACTTGGTGGTAGACCATTTACACAAAGATTTCTCGAAAGAAGAAAGAGGTCGAGCTGATTGGGAACGACGAGGAACGCTGCTCCAATTATTGTGTCGGTATATACCTCTGCTATATACTATTTTGAACGCTGGCGGCCTTTGTTAATTGGCACAATATTAAATGGTATGGATTGAATATTCAAATCTGATGAAGCGTTGTCTTTGATTTGAACGCTGTTCATGACTGTTCATGACATATATTAAATGGTATGGGTTGAATAGTTTTGGTGGGTGACGAAAATAATTTATTCAAGAGACATTTATGTCCACACGGACTTGTGCTTTTGATTTTCAAGTTTGTGCCACTAAAAGAAGTCAGTGGATGTAATTTGAAGAGAGGAAGAACAACAAATCTTTTTGATTTCTTCAACGATTTTGAAGTTGAAGAAGCAAGTAAAGCGGGTTTGGCTTTGGGAGGAAGGCGTCGGTTCTTTAGATAAGACCCTGAGAAAATGCTACCGAAGAAGAGAGACTCAGAGACAACGACTGAATGTTATTATGCATTCTAGCATAAGGCCCTGGTCCTGCAGAAGACCTCCCATTTCCAGAAATCCGGCCAGCTCCTCTAGCTATTCGAGTCTGATGAGATGGGGGAAGGTCATCATCTGTTCCGCTGCTGTCTGACTGGCCGTAATCCATAGCTTTTCGAACTAGCTTTCTTGGGGTTTAATTGTTGTCCCCGACCCCAATTCCGGTCAAAAATCACTTAAAATAGACCATTCGAAGTTTCTTCGGAGTCCCTTTTCCCTCTTATTACGAACCAAAAAAAGAATATATTCGCTGCAAAATTAGCAATTGTGTTATTTGCGCTTGGCCAACGACAGGGCTGGAGCTCCAACGCTGAATATATATAATATGAAGAACGAAAAAGGATTTCACAGATACAGTCGATGTTTGTCTTTGCTGTGAAAGATATGCATGAACCTAGAAGCACTCGTGACTCACAAGTGAAGAGGACGGTGTTATTATCCACATCCTGAAACGGTGACGGCGTGAACACTGACGTCCCGTTTTGGATGCAGAAAGCCACGATGCCCAGCCTTGAAGAGTTTTCATCGATACCTGGTTTTTTTTGATAATTTGGAGATACAGTTGTTCAAGTGAGCAGGCCTTGATCGGAATATGAAGATGCTGCTTTTCAGCTCTTGATATGTAAATACTTTTGTTTCTTTTTTCTTCTCAAAAAAAAAAAAAATACGAGCATCAAAGTATAAGTGATGGGATATCTTCCTTTCGTAATGTTGTCTGTGGAGTCCACTTCGAAAAGTTGAGAGGGATTTGAAGCAGTTTGGACCTTCCAGTTTTGAGCTGCCCTGGGAATTGTCCTACACAGGGTGCTTCATTCCTGTATTTGGGGAGGTTATTGACATGATTTGGAGCGGGACTCATCTCCTTCACTATGATTGCTTCAATATCCAGAGTGGAAAAGTAGGCTTCCATGTCCGTTGCTTCAAACTTTCACTCTCACTGATCCGTACAACATTTAATTTTTTGAGCAGCTTCAGCTTCAGCTTCTTTGTGAAAATCAACAACTTTCTCTTCAACTTAATTTTTATGGCTTCCTTCCAAGTCTCATTAGCTAGACATTCTTGATGTATATTATTGGAAATAATACAAGTCAGGAACTCAGATAATCCTGGGCTTTCCATTAAAGCGGGTAAACCTGGATTTTTGTTGTCGGAGAGTAACAAACCATTCGACGACAGTCTAATATCTTACGGGCCAGTTTCTCTAGCCATTCACGTTAGTCTATATATATAATTTTCATAGTTTCAAGATATCTTTGGTTGGTTTTTTCCCTTTAAGCTACAGGACTTTCTTGTGTAACTTGAAGATATTTAGCAGCTGACATTTTTCTGTGGGATTTTGGAGGTTTTTTAAGGTGTAGAAAAATGGCTAAGCTTGAAAGAATATTAGAGTTATTGAGAACTCTAATCGTATCCATTGTTGACAGCGCAATCATAATCAATAAAGACATTATTGCTGACATTCAAAAATGTATACAAAATGCACAAGAAAAAATAGAGTTTTTGCAGCTTGAGACAAAGCTACAGCAGGAAGAATTACACAAGTGGAGTCATCATTCTGAACCTGTTTCTGTTCAGAAGATTGAAACAGACTCCCATAAACAGCAAGTCAATAATGTTACTATTCATTCAAATAAAGCAACAATTGTACATGCAGATGCAGAAACTCAATCTGCACTTCCCAGGCCCATCATCAGACCTTGGGAATAGCTTGTCCACAACAAGCACAGAACTGGTCTTGGATATGACAAGGACTTGTCCTTTCATATTCCAGACTATGCCAAGCCCATTCAATTTCAGAGTGCTGGATTTATTCATGACAGTTCACCTGCTCCTCAAGACAGTTCAGCGCCAGCTGTTCCAGACTCTACCTCTCTTCCACAGCAACAACAACAACAGATCGTGAAATGCCAACACTGTGACCGAGTTGGCCATCTGAAAGATCACTGTTTTGATCTTCATCCATGTAAGCACTGTCATAAAACCAGTCATTCTTCACACAGATGCTTCAGAAACAATCGTCCTGCAAGAACAAAGATTCATCTAGGATGGATCGCTTCTTGGCAATGGGCATCAACAGCCAAGAAGATATTCCAAACACATGTCAGAACTTGTTCCAGAGTATTGAACAGTCTTGCAGTTGAGTTTTCTCCATCCTCTCACCTTGTATCTGACAAGGGGGGAAATGATGGTCATCTACAAGCTTCAGAGTCACATCAAGTGAGTCTGAGCCACAACCTGCCACACCAGTTTCAGAGTTGTATCCAGAGACAAAGATGCTCGTGAACATGCCTTCAGTTGGCAATCTGGGACACTCCCTCTAGCAGAAGACTTCAGCAAATTGAGAACACTTCCTCTAGCAGAAGAATCCAGCTTCTTGCCAGTTTTGGAAGAGTTCCAGGAATTGCATTAAGCATTCCAGAGTTGTTGGTCATCCTTAAACCATCACAGTTTGAGACTTCCTTTTCAGGTTGAAGTTTTACCTTTTATGCGGGGTGAGACCTCCCTTTTATGGTTGAAGGTTTCCCTCTTTAAAACAATATGATCACTTCCTCTAGCAGAAAACTTCAATTCCTTGCCAGTTTTGGAAGAGTTCCGGGAACTGCACTAAGCGTTCCAGTTTTGGTGGCCATCCTTAAACCACCGCCCTTTATACCAACATTTCATAGAGCACATTCAGCCTAGTGCTGCCATGCATATTTGCACATTTTGTATTACTGCTCTCTTCTTGGAC
Organism: Pinus taeda; assembly: GCA_000404065.3. Classification (NCBI taxonomy): domain Eukaryota; kingdom Viridiplantae; phylum Streptophyta; class Pinopsida; order Pinales; family Pinaceae; genus Pinus; species Pinus taeda. The sequence continues at coordinate 126,907 of APFE030981247.1, forward strand.
TCATACATAACCCTTCGGATTAAGGGGGGGAATGTTGGACACCTAATCCTAAATGGGTTAGTGTGGAGGCTGAATAGACAAAGCAATCCAAGAGACCTTGGGATGTGAATCCCAACGGTCACATAATGTACTATAAATGTAAATCTCTTGTTAATAAAATTGTACTGCATGCTTTATCTTTCATATCTCTCTTGCTGTCGATGTGTGTTTAACAGAACCAATAAAGAAAAGTCCATTCTTGTAATGTTTAGGGTTTTGGTATTGTTATGACAAGGTCCCAGTCCTTTAGGGTTTGTTGTTGTTTTCCTTAAACTGAAACCTTAGATCATTAAGACTGTGATAAGTTAGTGTTTGCTGCTAATAAATTGAAACCCTAGCTTGATCAAGATTGTTGTGTATCTATTGATGTCTGTTTCTAGGGTTTACCTAAGTAAGTATTGATATAAATTTCAATGATGAAACCTTAGATATACATATGCTAGTAAGATAACTTAATTATCAATGTATCTAGGGTTTATAAAAAAACCCTAGCAAAGTCTATCTTGAAAGTATATTGTAATTGAAGTGTACGGTTTATGAGAAAAACCCTAGCAAGAAGTTGAAGTCTAGAATGTAAAAAGATGAGTCTCTTACTGATTATGAACCTAACTAGGTTTAGGTTTCCAATGTCTTAAGTTTAAATGTTTTGATGCTTCCATTATATTGATATGATTTTGATATAGTTAACTTCATGCTCCCATATATAGTTGTATTTTGGTTGTACTTGCTATTAAAGTTTTGTAGGTACATGATCTTCAAGATGTTGAGGATGAGCATGATGAAGGAAGCTATAAGAATGATGATGATCAAGATGACCTTGAGAAAGAAATGAAGCCTTGAAAGATTGTAAGTCTCTCCTATGTTATAAAGGAAGTAAGTTGTTATATTAAGAGGGTGCTTGGGTGAATGAAAAAGGTAGATTGCCCCAGTTGAGAGGGAGGGCATAACATGACAGTCATAGAAAGAATGAAGCTCAAGAATGAATGAAAGTACTATAGATGGATCTCCAAAATAAAAGACTTGAAAAGTAATGAGGCTGTATTTGGTGCTGCTGAAGAAGTAAAGGAAGAAAGCTTCTGACAAGATGTATTTGATAACATGATGATACAAGCAACATTAGAATGGTTAAAGAGCCCGAAGGTTTGTGTTTACTTATACATATATATTTAAAAGTTTATTACTGATTGGGGTTTTGTTTGTAGAGGAAAATCTCTCCACTAAAAGATTGAGCACTTTAGAAGCATGCTTGGACAAATGGATATATCTGGTTTAGTTTACAAGGAGAGTTGAAGCATCTTATGGCAAGATGCTTGGGAGGACATCTGGATGGCCTATGTGTTGATGTCTAGATGTTGAAGTGGGAGGGTGGCGTTGGTCATGGATCTCCAACCTTGGATACACACCTATATCCCTGGGTTAATGGTTAGCAAGTAAGCCTGATGATACCTAGAGTGGCTGAAAGCTTGAGTCCATCTTAGCCCCACCTATATAGAACACCTTGGTCAGGTTTCTAGTCCGTAGCACTATGTGTGCTCAAACTTTTTGTAGTTCATTTCATTTTGAGATCTTCCATGTACCTTCATATGTATGTAATTATGAATATGTCCCTAGTTAAGAGGGGTTGTTGAAGAATGTAACTAGTGTCGTTCTTCACAATTGTACTTGAGTCATGATGTAATATATATTTATCAAAAGAAATTTTTATTATTATTAAGTTGACTTATTAAATCATGGGTTTCATGCTTGGGTCAATAGTCAATAGTTCAAAGCACCCATTGAGTGCTCTAGGATTTTTGTTTAGTCAAAGTCAAAGTTATTTTTGTAAGAGACCCTTCTTGGGCTCCTTAAGGTCAAGAAAGAAAATTATTTTGTTGTCCTATTCCTCCCCCATCAAGCCAGCCTTTTCAACAGTCTACAAGTCGGCCAACCTCATATGAAGTGGACCCCTTTCAAATTGCTCATGTCGGCTTCTTAGTGGAGGCTCCAACGACTATTTATAGCAAGTAAGCTCGTCCAGTTTGAAGTGTGTCAAGGAAGTTCGAGTCTACAATTTCCACAGAGAAAGAAAGAAGTCGAACTCTATAAAAGGAGAAGTTTCCATCTACAGTTCGTACAAGAACACAAGGTTATGCAAGCACATAATAGGGAGGTATGTCAAGATATGACATCATTGCAGGGACCAACAATGTTAGTCATAGGCCAAGAATAGTTGCAGAAAGGTAATCACAGTAGGCCGAGAGTTGTAGGAGCAGATTAAGCCGAAATTGCATAAGTAAAGAAGAAGACCGAAGCTTTGGATGAGATGATATAATTTGTCTTCATGGGAGGCTGACTTGATGGGTGGAGGAATATCTAGGTTATGGTCTATCTCAACTTGGTTTAATTCTACTGAGGGAAGAGCTTGATTGGGTTTTCCCCTAGATACAGGTTTTGCCTTGGCTGAGCGCCTATATATTGTGTTCTTGTGTTTTTGTGTTTTGGCAATCATCTTGATGATAATAATGTGAAAAGCAAAGGAGAAGAAGAAATACCTAATCATAAGAAATTGTTAAGTAGTAGAGAAATCGAATTATATAAGAAGCTTTAATAATGTTGCCCTAGATTTCTAAACATGGTATTAGAGGTAAGGATAATGGCATAAGAGGCAACGAGAAGATCACTATTGGTTGAAAACCAAGAGTCTCAAGTCTAGCCCTCAAGACTGAGCTACCTACAAGGAGGACTGAATTAAAATACCTCAATTCTAGTCTTATTTATAAGACAATACCACAGTGATTAGGATGTAGTCCCGAACTAGAAGACCGAAGTAATAAAGGGAGCTGTGAAGCATCAGTTGGGGATCCGAGAAGGCTAAAAACTATGAGCCTAGACCAGACCGAGGAGAGGGAAGTTCTATGCATGAAGTGTAGGGTCTAAATTGACCTCAGAAATCAGAAATCTAAGTCATCTCAGAAATCTGAAACTTACCAAGTTCTGTGGATAACTGAAATTAACAATTCCAAAGACCGAGTTGTATAGAGGATGTCTAGACCAATTTAAAACTACAGTCATCATAATCTTTGAAAGGAGTTGAGATATTTGTGGAGAAGGATGAAGATCTGTGTATATATGTAAGGGAAGGCCGAACCTCCATAGTATCATAATAACTGACCTAAAAAGATCAAAAGAAATCTCAATACCTATACTATTATGGAGCATTGAAGAGAATCTAGTCTACATCCTTTAGAAGTTGTATTAAAAATCACAAAGGGACCAAGCTTTTGTCAAGAATAATGAAGGAAGAAGTTTATGCATCTCTGTCTATAATAGTAAAAAGAGAAGTCTATTTGAGGACCTGTAGCAGCTCCTACATCTTACCCTAACTAGAGGAGCATTGGAATTGTCTTTTCAAAAGCATCTTTGAAGACCCATTGAAAGAGACAACAAAGAGAAAATTTTGGTACATAGCCTATCATTGAAGAAAGGAAGAACTCATTGAGCAAGCTTAGTATCTCTGTCTCAAGGAAGGAAATAGTCTACAACAACATTGTGTTGCACCAGTATGTGGAAGGAGCCTTAAAGTCTTCATCAAATACAAGTACTCACATTACACTTTATGTTTTAGTCATCTAACATTTTGTCTTCAATTTGCTAGAAAAGGGGAACAAGATCAATAGAATATCAAATTCAAAGGTATGTAATGATGAGGTATGTAAGACTTATTCATTTAACAAGAATCTGACATAAATTGTCTTGGGGTTTAATGAAGTTGTGAGTTATTATATTGAAAGTTGTTATTGAAAACCCTAGGTGACACATGAAACCCTAACTCTTATCTGCACTTCTAGGGTTTATAAATGATCCAAGGTATATAGTAAACCCTAGTGATGTTTGATGAGGATGATAATTTGATTTTTACTAGATCTAAGGATTACATCCTCCATAAATTCATGAAAAACCCTCGATTGTGAAATTGACATCATGTTTTTGTCATTAAACATTTTGCTTGGTTGTATTTGTTAGTAGTACAAGTATAAAAGTTATGGCTAAATTCAGAGGGAGCACTTCAAGGAAACCCTACAAGGTTTGTAAAGAAGTAAAGCAAGATATGTAAAAAGTTTCCTTCACTGAAAGTATGATCATTTTAATTTTTTTTGCTTGATATTATTGACTCTCTCATGTCTAGGTTTTCAAATCATAGGGATTCTTGTTAGGGTGATTAATCTTCTGATTGAATCTACCCTCATCATATTATCTTGTGCTACTTTGTTTATGAAACCCTAACCTTTAGGGTTCAGTGTAAAACCCTAAGGGTGTGTCAATGAAACCCAAGTCTACTTAGCGTTTGTACAATGAAATCCTTTCTTAAGATATGTTAACAATAATGTTGAAACCCTAGTCCTCTTAGGGTTGTTAGTAAAGAACCAAATAATGAAAAGTCTATTCTTGTAATGTTTAGGGTTTTGGTATTGTTATGACAAAGTGCTAGTCCTCTAGGGTTTGTTGTTGTGGTCCTCAAACCAAAACCTTAGATCATTAAGACTGTGATAAATTAGGGTTTGTTGCTAATAAATCGAAACCCTAGCTTGATCAAGATTGTTGTGTATCTATTGATGTCTATTTCTAGGGTTTACCTAAGTAAGTATTGATATAAGTTTCAATGATGAAACCTTAGATATGCATATGCTACTAAGATAACTTGATTATCAATGTATCTAGGGTTTATAAAAAAAGCCCTGGCAAAGTCTATCTTAAAAGTATATTGTAATTGAACTCTAGGGTTTATGACAAAAACCCTAACAAGAAGTTGAAGTCGAGAATGTAAAAAGATGAGTCTCTTGTTGATTATGAACCTAACTAGGTTTAGGTATCCATTGTCTTAAGTTCAAATGTTTTGATTTTTCCATTATATTGATATGATTTTGATATAGATAAATTCATGCTCCCATATATAGTTGTATTTTTGTTGTACTTGCTATTAAAGTTTTGTAGGTACATGATCTTCAAGATGTTGAGGATGAACATGATGACCTTGAGAAAGAAATGAAAGATTGAAAGATTGTAAGTCTCTCCTATGTTATAAAGGAAGTAAGTTGTTATATTGAGAGGGTGCTTGGATGAAAGAAAAAGGTAGATCGCCCCAGTTGAGAGGGAGGGCATAACATGACAGTCATAGAAAGAATGAAGCTAAAGAATGAATGAAAGTAATATAGATGGATTTGCAAAATAAAAGACTTGAAAAGTAATGAGGCTGTATTTGGTGCTGTTGAAGAAGTAAAGGAAGAAAGCTTCTGACAAGATGTATTTGATAACATGATGATACAAGCAACATCAGAATGTTTAAAGACCCCGAAGGTTTGCATTTACTTGTACATATATATTTAAAAGTTTATTACTGATTGGGGTTTTGTTTGTAGAGGAAAATCTCTCCACTAAAAGATTAGGCACTTTATAAGCATGCTTGGACAAACGGATATATCTGGTTTAGTTTACAAGGAGAGTTGAAGCATCTTATGGCAAGATGCTTGGGAGGACATCTGGCCAACCTATGTGTTGATATCTAGATCTCGAAGAGGGAGGGTGACATTGGTCATGGAGCTCCAACCTTTGATACACACCTAGATCCCTGGGTTGATGGTTAGCAAGTAAGCCTGATGGTACCTAGAGTGACTGAAAGCTTGAGTCCATCTTAGTCCCACCTGGACAGAACACCTTGGTCATGTTTCTAGTTCGTAGCATTGTGTGTGCTCAAACTCTTTGTAGTTCATTTCATTTTGAAATCTTCCATGTACCTTCATATGTATGTAATTATGAATACCTCCCTATTTAAGAGGGAGTGTTGAAGAATGTAACTAGTGTCGGTCTTCATAATTGTACTTGAGTCATGATGTAATATATATTTATCAAATAAATATTATTATTATTAAATTGACTTAATAATGCATGGGTTTCATGCCTGGGTCAATAGTCAATACGTTAAAGCACCCATTGAGTGTTCTAGGATTTTTGTTGAGTCAAAGTCAAAGTTATTTTTTTAAGAGACCCTTCTTGGGCTCCTTGAGGTGAATAAAGAAAATTATTTTATTGTCTTTTTCCTCCCCCATCAAGTCAGCCTCGCCAAGAGTCTACAAGTCGGCCTCCAAGAAAATGACAAGTCAGCCTAGCCTTATATGAATTCAACCCCTTTCAAATTGCTCATGTCGGCTTATTAGTGGAGGCTCCAACGACCATTTATAACATGTAAACTCGTCTAGTTTAAAGTGTGTCAAGGAAATTTGAGTTTGCAATTTCCTTAGAGAAAGAAGGAAATCGAAGTCTATAAAAGGAGAAGTTTCCATCTGCAGTTCGTGCAATAACATAAGGTTATGCATGCACATAATAGGGAGGTCTGTCAAGATATGACATCATTGTAGAGACCAAAAATGTTAGGCACATGCTGAGAATAGTTGTAGAAAGGTAATCAGAGTAGGAGAGAGTTGTAGGAGCAGAGTAGGCCGAAATTGTAGAAGTAAAGAAGAAGACCGAAGCTTTGGATGGAAGAATTAATTTGTCTTCATGCGAGGCTAACCTGATGGGTGGAGGAATATCTAGGTTTCGGTCTATCTCAACTTGATCTGATTCTACTGGGAAGAGTTTGACTAGGTTTTCCCTAGATAGGGGCTTTGCCCTAGTTGAGCGCCTATATCTTGTGTTTTTGTCTTTTGGCAATTGTCTTGATTATAATAATGTAATAACAAAGAAGAAAAAGAAATACCTATTCACAAGAAATTGTCAAGTAATAGAGAAATCTAATTATATAAGAGGCCCTAATAATGTTGCCCTAGATTTCACAACATATATAATATATATATATATAAGCATGCATGTTTTCATGCTCATTCAAAAGAAGAAAATTTGAATTTTAAATTTAGAATTTTTGGTTCCATTGATGCCTAGTCGGTCGCCCCCTAGACGAGTCGACCCTTTTAACCAGCTCAGGGCGGCTCCAAGGAAAGACACACCCATTCGGCAAGGAGAAACACTATATATTAAAATAGAAAATTTTAGGTCTTTAAAGAGGCTTATCTATGAATTTGAAGCCAACAAGATTCCCGAGGCCATCAAAATTGTCTCTTTGTGATGAAGAACTCAAGTGCAAGTTATGGTGCAATTTTCCTTGGGCCAATTATTTGATCTGATTACGAAGATGGACTAGGTCAGTCCTAGTGTTTGACTTTGATGCCTCTCTCATTGACTTGATTCTATAAGCAAAGGATTGCTGGGTTTTTCTCCATGTGAGTTTTCCCAGGGTAAATTTCTTGAGTGGGTGTGTCTTCATGTTTTACTGTATTTTTTTATGATGCATATCAAATATAAGAAAGGATAAACCTACAAGGATATTCATAAGAAACAATTATCAAATTATCAAATTATTGAAAAACTCAACAGGGATACACTCCTTCATAGGCTGGGCCAACTTGACTTTCCTGGGCCGACTTGTCACTTCAAAAATTAAAATTTTCATAATTTTTCTAGGCTGAATTGAAACCCATTTAGCCATACGGGAATAACTCTAGATGCTACCAAAAAATCAACAGGATCTCATTGTTGCCCCGAGACCTAGATCCCTTGGTCAGTCTTTGCATCGGGTTGCTAGATTTTGTGGTAACAATGCCTACGTTTAACCAGGCTACATAATTCAAAGGACTATGTAAATATATTTATTTTTCTTGAATGGAGCTTATAAGATATTATGAAGCCAAAATCCCTAAGCTGACTGTGCTTCTCTTAATCTTCAGCATTTGTTGAGTTGCCCATCCAACAAAGGCTTCTCGACTAGCAACTAGTAGCCATGAGCTCAAGGAAGGTTCTAGAGACGTTACATTTCCAATCCTTCCAAATTTGTTAGGTGGTCTCACACCCTATTTAAGTACAACGAGTTGGGCATTTGTCCTTTATTGTGTCCATAACCATTCTATTTCAGTTGTTGAAATTAAATTGAACCTTCAAATTACTATAAAATCCATTATTTGGAGTGACCATCAAAGATGTCCGTCGTTGTTCTTATTGCTCAGCTAAAAACTTGAGAATCGTTGTGTTTCAACCAATGACTTGTCATCCTGTAGTATTATAGGTCAAAAAAAGGAATGTTGGTTAAATGATAGTCTAGAGTGAACACCTTCTCGCTTTGACTTGATAAAGGGCTTATCAATGTTGCAAGCTTTCTCCCTTATACCTTATGAAGGGCTTAGAAACTTCACAAGCTTTATAGATGCTTTGTCTTGTTGGCAATTGTTTCCTATCATTAGCTCTAGGATTCCCTAGTGAGTGGGTCACTGGCTTGGAATCTCACCATAGACAACTTGATCTATCACTATCTAATTTCCCTAGATCAACATTTTATAACATGATATGTGAAAGAGAAAGGCAAAAGGTATACCTTTTTATATTAGTTGTTGTAGATCCTAATTAGTCCGCATTCAGTCAAGCTCTAGCTCCAACATCCTCTTTAGATCAACACACATTCAAACAACCAAACCTTTCTACAACCCAACATATTGCTACTTAAATTAAACAATTCAATACCTATTCCTAGATCTATATACATTAATGATGCATAATAACAATAAGTGTGTTAAACCTCCAAAAATTTCTCTCTTACAAATGAACCTCTCTTTTAGAAGACAAAAGGTAATTCACATTAGTTGGAAAGATAGGTCTCGACTCTACAAGTGTATGGTTCAAGATCTAGCAATTGCACTCATGTAGTTTTTAGTGCCATTTTAGGAATAATTCCAAATAATGCTTTTTAGATCTATTCTTTGAGTAATTCCACAGTTAATTTGAAAGGTAAATTAGGCTAGAAAACATTATTTTTAATATCATAACTAATGATAACGGATCAACTCCACTGAAATAACTTAGAGGACTAATTTTAAGCATAACTAGATGCCCCCTAATATGTGAGGTCCGAAGAGATGCCCAAGGCCAAAATAGATTATACAGACCATAATAGTGATGTTGATGTTTGTAGCTTGGGCAGGTACTCTTCATAGGCCTAACTATCTAAGCATGCAGAATTTGCCCAAGGACACCTTAGGACACTTCCTCAAGTATTAAGTTGCTATTATAACTTAGCCTAAGTTTAACTTAGGAAATACACACAATTAGCTATGTTGGCTATTGAGCTAAAGAAACTTAGGAAAGCAAAGTATTTAATTTAGTGATTATATTTTTATCTCTACTGTTGATCTCAAGTGAGGTGAGATCTAATCCCTGTTATCCATTATTTTGGAGATTAGGGGTAGGGATTTAGCTTAATGAAAAGTTATAAAAGCAAGGCTAAAGAGAGGAGAAGGACACACCATACAGTGGCACAAGTCATAGAGAGAGGGATTTTCTCAAGTGAGGAGTGAGATATTGAAGTGTACTGGGTCAGAGGAAGGTGTAGGGGTACAACATTGGAGATGTAGATCAACCAAGTAGATTAGGGGCTAGATCTAGTGCTTGATTAGTTGTGGATCAAATCCAAGGTATGTTGTAAATGTATTTTCCTCAATTGGGCCATTATCCATGGACAAGAGCCCAAGCAGGTTTAGATTATTAAGTTAATGAAGAATTGTTGATTGGGTAGAATTTGTATGTGTCACATGTGATTGAGATTGGTTGATATTTTGCTTCCATTTAATAGTTGTGTTAAAAACTTAGTTCTAATTTTATTCAATAGATTTTTGATAAACTTGCTAGGAACTAATTCCTAGGTGCTAGGTTCAAAATCTAACATGGTACTAGAGCGTGAACTTTGAGTAACCAGTCTCAAGAAGTTTTCGGGAGCGAGGTCCATACAGGGATCGTTGGGGCTAGGTTCGGTTGTGATCATACGAGGTGCAGATTTAATTTTTTATTTTGGCCAGCCAATGGATTTTTTTGTTGTAGGAAATTGTATAGTGACCGGGTTAAAAAGTAAAGTTTTAAATTAAAATAAAAAATGATTGGCCGACAACAGTGGGTGGGCCATTTGAACTCACCCAGTTGCCACTACCAGCCAAAGAAGCAATATTGACATGGGAGTTAGATCAGGTAGAGGTCAGGCTATAGGTCAAAGGTGCAGGTTGTAGGTGGCACGTAGTTCATAGAACATAACCATAATTTGATAAAGGGTGTAGTGTTGTGGGTTTGAGCACAACTGATATGATAGTGAGCGGTGGCGAGTTGAGCTTTTGTGGGCAGAGATAAACGAGCTTGTTGGGGCAACCATTAGATAGACGAGCAACATGACACAAGTAGCTATGAGTGAGTAGTCAGTAAAACAAACAACTACTAGCATCGTCTTCGTCAACGAAGCTTTGGTTGAATATCACGTGTGACTTGCTTCGAAAGAAGTACATTGTGTACTATGGTATTGCCATGACGAGGACCACAAGCAATGAGAAGGGTCCACCCAGGAGGTTGTAGAGCATGAGTGCCAGAAGGATGATTACGTAATTGATGTGGAAGTAGACAAGTTGCCTACGCAAGCGGTTTGTTGCCTTTGTCAGGGATTGTGGTCTAGAAACGGATGCAATTTTGTAGAGCTTCGACCACAGGTTATGCCAGGTGTAGGTAGGAGCAGGGTCAATGTAGGCAGTCATTAAGGCAAGACAATGTGCGGGGCAAAAATGTTGTTACTGGTCATAGGTAGATGGAGATAGGTTATGACAGGGGCAACTGTTGGGTGCAGGAAAGAAGACGAGAGACATGGTTAAGTCACTAGGAGAGAGCCATAGTCACCAAGATAGCTGCAAAGCAGTGAGCCGCCAACTGCATAGGTGAAAGTGTTGTTAGAAAATTGAAAGGCAAAAATATTTTCTTATTCTTGATAATTACTTGTGATGTTCTTGCTTTGTTATTACTATTCTTTATAGCTTCTTATAGTTCATCAAGCAATTATCAAAGTGAAAGCACTTAAAATAATGGACACCAGATGTAGGCACTATGCCAGGGAAAAACCCCCCTCGAGGGGAAAACCCAGTCAAAATTCTCTTCCTTTCAATAGTATTCTTTGAGACTCTTCACCCTAGACAATGACCAAACCTTCCCTATACACCAGGTCAGCCTCCCAGATCTTCGACCTCTCTTCCAGCAACTTCTGGCATCAACAAAATTTGGAAGACTTTGATCTCCCAATCCAGGGCACGAAACAGAGAGAGAGAGGTACCAAAATTTCGTTTTTCTTCTTCTCCTTAGATTCCACCCAACTCACACTTCCTTTGGCTTCTCGGCCTCGTACTTCGCACTTCCCAACTTCCTTAGTGATATCGAACTTGCTTGAGATGAAGTGCTCCAAATGAATTCGACTTGCTTCTATTTATAGGCTTCAAGGGAGGTCGAATTGATGTCCTTAGGCTGACTTGATCTCTTCTAGGCCCACTTGATGTGGAGGATACGTAAATTATATTTGACTCAATACTAAACCTTCTTACGTGATTCAAAAGCCCAAGAAGGGTCTCTTTAAAATTACAATGACTTTATTGACTCAGAATAAATCCTACAAGTCCTCAATGGGGACTTTGACCTAAAACATGGTGACCCAAGCTTGAAACCAATGCTTTAATAAGTCACAATAATAATAATAAAATTCTTTTCTTTATTCTTTTGACAAGTATATATTAGATGATGACTCAAATACATTAAATGAAGACCAAACCTAGTTACATTTTCCAACAAGTGCAGGACCCAAGCCACTGTAGAGGAACTTTATCTGTGTAGAAGCCCACAACAACACGATTACAATAGGCAACATGGTACAATTGCTAGAAATTTGTAGTCACAAGTTTGCCAACATGATTGGCAAAGGTCAATCCTTAGAGGGAGAGAGGGAGACCATAATAGTTGTAGAGTGCCAGCAAATTAATTTCAGGGGGTGCCTAAAGAGCTAGGTAGATTCCTTTAGTTTAGAGTGCTAAAAGGATTTAACACATGTCCTTGGCAAGATCTGAAGAAGATGACTATAGTAGGTGTTTAGTTTGAAGATAGGTTGTATGGAGCCTCAAATTTCCTGCCTTGGAAGGCTAGGGTCACCATGGTTCTTGAGGAAAATGATCTCTAGGAGATTGCTGAGGTGGTGATCCAATAGATGCCAAGGAGAAGGCCACCCTAGCTAAGAGGGAGATTTAGGCACAAAGGATATTCTGGGATGCGGTGAAGGACCATTTGATTTCTCACTTGTTTAAGAAGAAGTCGACCAAGGAGATGTTCGATGCTTTGGTGGGTCTATACCAGAGCAAGACCATTAATAGGAAAGTGGTGTTGAGGGACAAGCTTTGGTCTATGCAGATGATTAGATTTAATGTAGTGACAGGTTACCCGATGAAGATCACTTAGATCCGTGATCAACTTGCAATAGTGGGAGAAAAGGTGGACGATTTAGAGTTTGTAAACGTGGCACTAAATGACTTTCCAATGACGTGGGTTTTTTTCGTCAAAAGAATCTTTGCTCGAGAGAACCAACCCTCATTTGAGAGGCTATGGGATGATTACATCTAGGAGGAATTGAGGGTGTAGTCAAAGGTCAAGGCTAGCAAGTAGGAAGGTGACAATGACTTACATTGATCAAACCCATGGGATCTAGCTCAGACGATGGCTGCATCATTGGAGTTAGAGAGGGAAACTTGTATATGTTGAAGGTGTTGAAAAATGTAACTAGGTTTGGTCTTCATAAATGTATTTGAGTCATTATGTAATGTACTTGTCAAAAGAATGAAAAAGATTGTTTATTATTATTATCACAATGACTTATTAAAGCATGGGTTTCATGCTTGGGTCATCATGTTTTAGGTCAAAGTCCCCATTGAGGACTCCTAGGATTTATATTGAGTCATTAGAGTCATTGTACATTTTATGAGATCCTTGGGCTTTTGAATCATGTAAAAAGATTTATTATTGAGTCAAATTAGGTATTTGACATCTCCACACCAAGTCGGCCTCAAACATGGCAATTCGACCTCACCTCAAGCCTATATATACAAGGAGATCGAATTCATTTGGAGCACTCTCTCACTCACTCATAAGTTCGATATCTAGAAGAAAGAGCTGGAAAAGTGCGAAGAAGGAAAAGAGGCTGAAAGAAGTGCGAAGTTGGAGAAAGAGGAAGGAAAAGAGAAAATCAAGGTTTTGGGATATCTCTCTCTCTCTTGTTTGGATTCCTTTGGGAGATCGAAGTTTTCCTTGTTTAGTCGAAGCTGCTGTTGGTGCCATCTACTGGGTCGAAATGCTGCTGCTTCAAAGTCGAAATTTTGGGTTGAAGTTGCTGGAAGGAGAAGCTGGCTCGGTGGTTGGAGCCTGGAGGACATCAAGAAAACTATTGAAGGAAAAGTTTTTGACTAGGTTCTTCCTAGATAGGGGTTTTGCCTTGGCAGAGTGCCTACATCTTGTGTCTTGTGTTTTTGTGATCTTCATACACACATAATTTGGTAATTGCTTGATGAAAGATAATATAACGAATAGGTAAAAGAAGCCAACATAATTCACAAGTAATTATCAAGAAAGAGAAATCTAACCCTAATTCTACTAGCATTGATTTCTCAAGAGAAGGGCCAACCTATTTGAGTAATGGAAAAAACTAGAACAACGACAGAGAATAAGGAGTAGGAAGCTTTGAAGGTTGAGCAGTTCAAAGGGAGTTAGCCTTCAGGTTCACATGGGGAGGAATGGTCAATAAATCCTTTCGAGTTTGTCAAGAAGGTCTCTTGGTATGAGATGATTGTATAGGATGTTTAGGGGCACTGGTTTACATTCAAGATTGGTTAATCATGCCCAAAACATTAGATAAAATCACATGATTGCAAGATGGTTAAAGTAATTGCCGAATGATGACCCACCTGTTGAGTTTCTCTAGCTATGCTATGTCTTCATAATTGATATTTTAGCCCTTGAAATATATATTGAAAATATAAGACATGTTCTTCATGTCATTTTATTGATTAACCCTTAAAATTATTAATATAAGACATGTTCTTCATGTTGGTTTCAAAAGAGAAAATTTTCAATTTTTGGCTCCAAACTTGTCAAGTTGGCCCCCAGCTAGCCGTAACACTATATATATGGCACTCAACCTCCTCCACAAGTCACCATTCGACCTCTTATACAAGAAGATATATTCTGGGCATCCAAGCGAAGGAAGAAGAAAGGCAAGAAGGACAAATTCATCTCAAGCATATCTCTCTCTCTTTGTCTTTGCACGTGTGACTTTTTGGGCAGTGGGTTGAACTTATGTGCAACAGTTTCTAGGCAAAAGGTCCGAGATTCTGGGTAGTTACTGAGACACTGAATTTCGATCTAGACAGATCAAGGAAGGCAAAGTTTGTTGGACAAAAGATTGACTTGACAAGAAGATTGTTTGACCAGGTTTGACCATAACATTGTTGGTTAGTTTGACCATCATATTGACTAGTAGAATTAGGTGCATCTCTTTTTGAACTGAAGAATTTCTTTAAGGAAAAAGTTGGGTTTTTTCCCCCAAGTGGGTTTTAGCAGAGTAAATCTTGTGTTCTCTTTGTGCATTGTGATCTCTACTATCCTTGTGCATTTATGGTTGAAATTTTGAAGTGAAATTGCTTAATGATAAATCAGAAGTGATAAAAGAATATCTACATCATTAGAAGTAATTATCAGATCTCAAAAATTAGTGCTTGTATCTATTGCACTTGAAAAGTCAACACCACCTTCCTTAAGGAGGAATGCGTGATGGTGAGAGGTGTCCGGCCAATGCAAATGGTGGAGGATCATGGCATATCACATCATGTATTGGGAAATGTAGGGTTTCTAGTTGGTTGATTGTCTAAAGAAGGACAATGTTTTTTCCTATGGGGTTACCCACCAAGGAACATGCTCAAGCAAAGCTAGATCTGAATATTTCTCTTAACCTCTAGCCTAATGAAATTTCCTGGCCGTTAACCCTCTAAATTTGCAGGTGGGCAAATCTAGGGGTTAACAATGATGATTCAAGGGGATGTGATCCCCCTGAGGGATGCTGAGAACCAAGTGAACTTTGTCAACTGTATCCATGAATGACAATATGTGATAACCAATTTGTAGATAAGAACTTGTCCTTGCATCATGAAGGCCATGATTTGCAAAGAATGATCCTGGATCTAACATGCTTATGTAGTGGGCAATTGAATCAACAAGGATGGAGCCTTGGTTGATCGATTGAAAGGGGGTCTCATTCATACACATGGGATACAACTACCTAGTTAGATATCGATAATGGAAGCACTTGCGAGGCACAAAGGAACCCAACAATGAGTCTAATGGGCCCTATGGTAAGAGCACAACTTCTCAATGTGAAAAATGTGGAGTAGAGTGACTGCAAAGATTATCCATCAAGTCCCAATGATGGTTGACCTTGTCAGATGCAAGGTTTTTGCCAATGAGGCTAATGGGTACGAAGGCGCTTAATTGTTGGGCTACCCCTCAGACAATGTGTCAGAGACGATGAGAGGTAACCTGTTGAAAGGAAACATAATGATGTGTTGAAGAACGTAACTAGTGTTGGTCTTCATAATTGTATTTGAGTCATGAAGTAATGTATTTGTCAAAAGAAAGAAAAATAATTTTTATTATAAAAGAAATTGACTTATTAAAGCATGGGTTTCCTGCTTGGGTCAATGTTTTTAGGTCAAAGCCTCCATTGTGGGCTTCTAGGGTTTATGTCAAGTGTCCTTGTCCATGTCATAATGTGATAGACCCTTCTTGGGCTTTATCAATGAATCGAGAAATTTATTTTTATGTAAAATAGGTCATTTAGGCCTCCTCCACCAAGTCAGCCTCAACCTGGATGAGTCGGCCTAATTGAGGGGCAAAATATACTATATTAAGGCAACAACTCAACCTCATTTGGAGCATATCACCAACAAGTTCGATCTGAAGTTGTTGGAGGTAGAAAAGGGTGTGAAATTCAAGGAAGAAGAAGGAAACCCTAACGAAGGAGAAGGTGGTCTTTATCAAGCATAAGAAGTCAAATTTTCTCTCTCTTTATCTCACACGTGTGAAGTTGTTGGGTCGCTGGAAGGGCCAAAATTGCAGTACTGTTGTTGGGTCGAAATTGGAGTAGCTGGGCCAAAATTTTGGAGTTGCTTGGGGACTGAAATTATGGGTTGTTGCTGGGCTGTAGCTGCTGGACAAGAAGAGACTACTGAAGGTTGCTGAATCATCTTGGAAGGCTGACTTGGTGGATGAGGAAGGTTTTTTGGTTAGGTCTAAGGTCTTGGTCTATCTCAATTTGATTAGTGGAAGAGTTTGACTGGGTTTTCCCCTAAAGGGGTTTTAGCCCTGGCTGAGTGCCTACATCTGGTGTCGTTGATCTTCATGTTTTGATTTGATGATTGCTTAATGAAACTAAGATAAAAGAACAACATAAAGGAAACTACAAGCATATCACAAGTAACTATCAACATAAGAAAATTTTTCTGCCTTTCTGAAGGGGCAGCTTGAAGGGGTCAATTGAAAGAAGAGTTAAGAAGGAAGAAACAAAAGAAGGTCATTAAGGAAAGGATCATATAAGAAGAGAAGCCTACTATCTATAGAGACTATGACAACCTCAATGAAGACATAAAACAAGCTAGAAGGACCCTCCGACTACAAGGCATGGAAGAAGAGGATAAATCTTATCCTTGCTAAGCATACAATTTTGGATCTCATTTAAGGAAAAGTTAAGAAACCTACAAATGATGCGGGAAAGGAGAAGCTCAGGGTAACCAAAATCTTGGCCATGAATCTGATAATAGATGGAGTAAAGGACAACCTAATCCCATACATATCCAAAATAGACTTTGCTCAACAAATGTATGAAGCTCTCTCCAAGTTATTCACCATCAAGAACATAGGGTATATAACTAGCCTCAAGAATGAACTAAGGACAATAAAGATGACTAAAGATGATATTGTGTCATCATATTTTGTAAGGATATATAGAATAAGAGACTAACTCCAAGCAATAGATGAAGTTGTACCAGAAAAATAACTCGTGATTGCTGCTCTTCTAGGTCTACCAAAAACTTGGAGTGCTTTTGCATCAAGAATTAGCAGTTAGAAGGATACTCCAACCTTTGAACAAATGTGGAATGCATGCAGTCAAGAAGAAGCCCACATATCATTAGTAAACCACAAGGAGGAGGATGAAGAAGACAACACCTATAATGCCTATTCTGCTCATCACAAGAAGAAGGAGACATTTAAGAAGGTCAAAAGACCAAAGAGGAAGGTTGATCTACCAAAGATTGAGTGCTACAATTGTCACAAAATGGGACATTACAAAATTCAATGTCCTGCGAATCCAAGGAATAAGAAGAGAGAGAGAGAGAACATGCAAATGTTACCGATGAAGCTCCACCTAAGAAGAAAAAGATTGAAGAATCTAAAGTCAAAGACTTATATTACTAAGTCTTCTCTTACATTTCCTTCTTAGTCTTCTATTCTAAGTTTTGTAATGTTTTCCTTTATGTTTTGATTTCAAGAGTTTGTAGGCCTTATATATCTTGTTAGAACATTTTTTGATTGATTAAAATGTAGGTATCCCTCAAAGGACTAGATTAAGAAGGAGCCTCCACCATTTTACCAAAAGATAGGTATCTTGTCCCTTGTTTCCTCTTTAATGTTTGGTTTCCTCCTCACATCAAGATTTTTTTGTATTGTATGCTAATAACCTTTTCTTTATATTTTCCTTGGTTAGGAAAGCTTGCTGAATGCTTAGAGGTTATGGAGGAGACTTCGAAGGAAAGGCTTGAATCATGAAAGAAGATATGTAGCCCTTTAGAATAACAAGGTTTGTTGAAGAACAACTCAAGGTATGTCTTAGACTACAAGTTTTATTATGGAGTTCTCTCCATGCAAAAGGTATGCTTGTTCTCTTTTGAAATTGCTTTACATTACTGACATCGTTATGTCTAGGGTTTTGAATCATAAAGATTCTTGTT
The DNA here is from genome assembly GCA_000404065.3 of Pinus taeda. NCBI lineage: Eukaryota > Viridiplantae > Streptophyta > Pinopsida > Pinales > Pinaceae > Pinus > Pinus taeda. Next base: position 144,858 of record APFE030981247.1, read on the forward strand.
AGGGTGATTAATCATTAGATTGAATCAACCCTTGTTATTCTGTCATTTGATCATTCTTGTGAAACCCTAACCCTTAGAGTTCACTGTAAAACCCTAGCCGCTTGTTGCCAAGTGTATGTCAATGTTAAATAATGAAACCCTCATCTACTTAGGGGTTGTTGATAAAGTCTAGAAATCCCATTCTTTTGAAGTTTAGGATTTTGATAATGTTATGGTAAAAATCCTAGTCCTTTAGGGTTTGTTGTTAATGTCTAGGTTATCTATTTGGTATATTAGACTTTATGAACAAAACCCTTGTAATAACTATAGTAAGATCCTAGGAGTGAAACCCTAGGTGTATATTTGTTCGTATGATGGAAACCATAGCCTGGTGAAAATTGTTGTATATTTAACTTTGATGTATTGATGTTTGTATATTGGGTAGTGTTGATAATATTGGTATCGACAAAATATCGGCGAGGGTCCAGAAAACATCTTATCGTCAATATCGACGAAAATATTGGCAAGAATAAAAAATGCATAAGATGTTCATTTTTTCTTCTTCAGATTTTTAAACATATAAAACAATAACAACATGAAATAAACACATTGGCACATAAATATGAAGAAAGAACTGATATATATGATGTCAAATGGAAATGATACATAAAAGGCGATACCAAATCCTGTTGATCCCTGATAATTGTCCAATCAAGGACTCAAATGTGGAGAACCAATTCAAAATAATATCACATATATAAAAATATCTGATCATCATGAGTTATATGTAGCAAAACAAATAAAACTAGCAGCTATCTATCTGAAATCAATGCCCTCTCCCTCTTTTACGGGAAAACATGATGGGCTCTTTTCTAGGCCTGCCCCTGCACCTAATGTCAAATAATGAGTGCTGGGTATGGAGTTGTGCTCTCCTATATCTATAGCAGATGGTGTTGATGCTGATGCTCCCACAGTCTCCTCCTCTGCCTCCTGGTCCTCGTGCTGCCCCTCCTCCGAGTCCTCCTCCTCTTGTTGCTCCTCCTCCGAGTCCTCCTCCTTTTGTTGCACGTGTTCTAATGGGTCATCTCGCTCTAACCATGAAGGTGACTCCTCCAAGATGGGCACCTCAAACTCCACCCTCCACTGAGACAATACATCAATATTGTCTAAGGAAATGGTATATGTATCCATTGGTGCTTCTATTTGCTTCACTCGAAGTCAGATATTGTAATGCACATACACTAAATCATTGAGGCGTGCAAACTCCAACCTGTAAGAGTGTCAAAAATTAAAAATTACAATATATGCAATTGCTCAATTGAAGGTTGAAGCTCAAAGTTATACCTGTCGCGCTTTTTTGAGTGTATTGCGCTCACACCTTGAAGAGCTACATGTTTGATTCAAGATTCTTATGGCCAATTTCTACAAATTTGGTGCCCTTGCACCATAGTTTCACCACCAAATATCTACAACAAAATAAAGAAATAAAAAGGTAAAAAACTTAAACATAATTAAACTTTCAAATAAAAGATACATAATTGAATTTTAAAAATCTACAATTATAAATAAGGAAATTCTAAATTGAAAATTCTAATGAGTGATGACTTGTCACTTACGTGGCATGAAGAGGGTCCTTTCTCTAATAGCATCATCAAAGCAAATAGGTCAACACAATCCCGATAAAACTGTATCTCGTGATTGATTTTGCTACGAAGCTCAAGATCAGGTACCCTCCTCTTAATATAGGAATGGAGCCCTTCCATCACCTCGCCATCAAAATCAAAGGCACATTTGTATGAAAATGTGGGGTTGAGGAAGAGTGCTTCTGCATGAATGGGTGGATGAAGCATCCCTGTCCATCAACTATCAATCACATGCCATAATATCATATGCCTATCAAGCCTAGAAGAACCCTTGTTTGCATAATAAGAACGAATGGCCTCCTTGGCCCTATCCATGGCCTCATACAAATAAGCCATTGCAGGCTTGTCTCCATCTACCAATCTCAAAACCTTTATTATAGGTTCACTAATCGAGCACGCTTCTTCTACTCCTTGCCAAAACGTGTCAGAGTACACCATTTTTGCAATGGCTATCTCGTCTCGTCTCCTGTTGTATCTACAATCACGCCACTCATCAGAAACAAATATTTGCTTCAACTTGATCTGGCATCGAAGCAAACACTGAAGAGTAATAAAGTTGGTGGCAAAATGTGTGATTGCAGGATGCCGCAAACTCCATTTCTTTTTGGATTAATTCGGCAAGGGTCCAAAAGTTGAAAAACTCGTTAAAGTCTGGAGTTTTTTGAAAAAGTCGGCAAAAAGTTGGCAAAATTAAAAAGCCACAAAATTATTCATTTATTTATTTATTGTTAACATCTAGAGTCGAAGTCATAGTTTAGAGGTGTTTTCAGTGTTTTACTACAATTTTACATGTGAATTCGATCACTAAAAGGATGTTACACTCTTGCAGTCTACATTCTAAGTGCATTTTATCACCAATGTTTTCAACATTATCCACAAAAAATATGATCATAACAGTGTTGATTCTTGGGAATGTTCATCAGCTATTTACACTTCCTTGCTTGCTAGTCTGGAGTCTCTTAACACAAAGTTGAAGTTGCAGTTCAGGTGGGTTTTGGAGGCGGATGCTCAGTTTATAGTCGATCCATAGTTAACCGTTCAAGATAATGGAACTTTTATTTACCCGTTTTACTCCTAGTTAGGCTCTTAGCATGGATTCACTTTAGCTACAAGGCATTCTATAAAGGGGCGACAGTGAAATCGATTTTGGCGTGGGCGAGTTGTGGTTGGCAGCGTCGTGGGAGCAATCGTGGTCGGGCGGCATGTGAGCATAGTACCTCTATGTGGCGTCGTGGGAGCAATCCTCTATGCGACATTCTATATGCGGCGTCGTGGGTTGGGTAGAGTCGAGGGAGCAGGCTGTGCGAGCCATTTGTAGGTTCTCGGTGGGCGTCGTGGGTCGGGTAGAGTCGAGGGAGCAGGCTGTGCGAGCCATCTGCAGGTTCTCGGTGGGTGTCGTGGGTTGTGCAAAGTCGAGCCATCCGTAGGTTTTCGGTGGGCGTTGTGGGTCGTGGGTCGGGGAGGCGCCGGTAAGTTTTACATTTTAATTTATTAAACCTATCTGCATTAAGTTTTTATATTAAAATTCTAATTTTTTTTTGATGTCAAATAAAAGTATATATATAATAAATTTATTTAT
>APFE030981247.1:148449-162820 GCA_000404065.3 Pinus taeda
ATATATTAGGAATAACAAATTAGAATTTTGTTTTGAGAATGACAATTTTATTAATTTATATTTGATTATAAACACAGGTGATAACCATGGAACCATTACAACATGAACCCAGTGAAGGAATAAATGTCAATAAAGATCTAAGATCTCCTTTATGGCAGTATGTGGAAATTCTTGGCAAAAACTCTGGTGGTGGTTTGTACAAATGGAGATGTAGTGAATGCAATAACATTCGAAATGGCTCATACACTAGGGTGAAGGCCCATCTCACTGGGCAAGCTAAAACAGGGGTGTTAGTATGCAATGGTCCAAATGGCCAACCTGGGACAGGTTTGAGTCCTGCAAAAGTTAAGTTTTATGCATCTTTGCAGGATGTTGCTGATAGGAAATTAAACAAGGGCAAACTCCCTGTGCAAGCCTCTGCAACCAAGTTGTCATTGCCATCTACACCAGTTCTCACGAGTAATAAAAGGCCTACTCTAGGACCTCTTGAAGCAGCATTCAATAACCAGGGTAGAGTAGTTGCAGATGAGTATGCTGCTTGTTGCATCTCTGCAAATGGGCTAGCATTCAATTTGGTACACTCTCCTTATTAGCAACAAATGATTAAAGCAGTTAATGAAGCACCAAAAGGATACAAGAGCGCCGGGTATGAAAAGGTACTCACCACTTTTTTAACATCAGAAATACAGACAATTACAATCAATTCGTGATACATGGGCAAAAACAGGGGTGTCCATCGTTTCTGATGGATGGAGAGACCACAAAAATCACCCTTTAATTAATGTTATCGCAATTTGTCCCCAAGGAGCAATGTTTTTGAAGGCCATTGATTGCAGTGGAGTGGAAAAAGATGCAACATTCATCTCCACAATTCTTATTGATGCAATAGAAAGTGTGGGGTCACAAAATGTTGTCCAAGTTATCACAGATAATGCAAAGGTTTGTAGAGCAGCGGGCCTGATTGTGGAGGGTCAATACAATCACATATTTTGGACTCCATGTGCAGTGCATTCATTGAACCTTATGCTAGCCAATATTGGTGAGATTGAGTGGGTCAATAAAATATATGTAGCATCAAAGGAGATCCAAATGTTTATCACCAATCACTTAATGTCCCAAGCCATATATCAGAGTTTTGTGAAGTTGGAGCTACTTAAGGTACTCCATTTTTAATCAATGTTATGCATTATGAGTTCTCAATTTTAATGTTCAATTTATTTTATGTCTGATTTAAGATTTTACTTTTCAATATGTTTATGTAGGTTGCCGAAATTCGTTTTGCTTCCAACACTTTAGTCATAAAGAGGCTTTTGGAGGTCAGACAAGCATTACAGACAATGGTCATTGACCCTCTTTGGGAATCATGGAGGACATCAACTTCTGATAAAGGACAAAGAATAAAGTCTATCATTCTTGATGATCCATGGTGGGACAAGGTCCAATACCTTTTGCAGTTCGCAAAACCAATTCTAACAATGATCAGGGCATTTGACACAGATATGCCTTGCTTGGGGGAAGTCTATGAAAACATAGATAGTATGTTGGAGAAAATATAGGAAATTATCAAGGCAAGTGAGCATGACCCTGTTGAAGTATTTTACAATGAAGTGAAAGACATAGTTACAAGAAGGTGGAACAAAATGACCACGCCATTACACCTTTTGGCGTATGCTCTACACCCCAAATATTACCATTCCAAAAGATTGTCTTTACCTAGTAGAGCAGTGCCAAACATAGATTCTAAAGTGGTACAAGGATATAAGATAACTTTGAGGAAAATCTATAGGGAAGTTGGAATTGCAAAGGATGTACGTGGGGAATTTGGAGCATTTGTACAATCCACTGGGATCTTTTCAGATCCACTAGCCATGGATGATTGGGGGGCATATGGATCCTATTACTTGGTGGGGCTTACATGGTGGAGATAACACTTATCTCTCAACTCTAGCCACAAGGTTGTTATCGCAGGTTGCCAGTTCCTTATCAACTGAGAGGAATTGGAGTACATATGGCTTTATCCATTCGGTAAAGAGAAACAGACTGGGAGCAACGAAGGCTGAGGATCTTGTATATGTCCATTCCAACCTTTGCCTTCTATCACATTCTACTTCAGAGTATAAAAAGGTCCAAATAGGATGTGGGATGTGGAACCTGAGATATTTGACCTGAACATGATATTGAATGCCATGACTCACCTTAATCTACTTGAGGATGCTACACAACCACCTCCAACTTCTGCAACAACTCCTAACATCCTTGGCACACAATCGTCTATTCATGATGTAGAGTTGCAATATGTAGATGATGATGATGTAGACCCATTTCATGATTTGTAGACACACCTACTCTATATTATGATATTAATAAAGCGATCATTGATGAAACATTCATTTTGTATTTACTACTATCATCTTTGTCTGAGGCAAGATACATCATTTCAGTGTTCAAATTCATAAATTATCTAATAATTTTGGTTCTATTGTTGTGATTCATTAATGTTTTTGATTTTAAATATCAAATGTATTTTCTAAAATTTAAAAAAATATTATTATATATTTTTGTACTCGTATCCTCGCCGTATTTGGATCTCGGCTTTTCAAAAATCCAACGGATTTGGATCCGTATCCGTATCCGGATTCACATCCGTATCCGTATCCGTATCCTGATACCTTAGAGAATATCCTTAAATCTATGAAAAAAATCATTAACATAGGTGTTTTTAAGAACATACCTGTTAATGGAAGAAATGAAGTTTGTCTCATTGTTCTTCAATCTTTGATCAACAAAAACATTGTAGTTGGTGGTGATAATGGCTTTTCGATCCTCAATTCCTGCTTGACAACTACCACAACACTCTCCCCTTCCTTTTGAGAAAACCAAAATAAGCAAAAAAACGTTTGTCCCTTTCCTAGGCACAGGTTAGACGGACCGACAATATTTACTATCGTTGCACGATATTTTCGTGAGATATTTGCAATATCTCAGAAATATCACAATATTTTTGGGGAGCGAAAATATCACGATATTTTCGAATATCGGCGATATATCGCCGAAATTGTCAACATTGATATTGGGTTTACCTAGTAGATATTGATGTGAAATGCTAGTGCATCCTAGACATGTATATGTGAGTATGCTAACTTAATTGTTGATATTCATGTTTTAGTTTATGAAATTTAGGGTTTGTAACAAAACCCTAGTAGAGATTGATATTATAGGACATGATGATATTGTTTTCAATTATTGGTATGATTTAGATTTGATGATAAAATCTAGGGTTTGCAACAAACCCTAGTAGAGTCTGATATGTGATTCTAAAAGCATATTGTTGAAACCTTAGATGTATAGTACTATGATTGGATTGTTATTTGATTGAATTGCTGATATCTAAGTCTCTTTGTCTCGAAGATGGATTCTAGGGTTTATGACAAGACCCTAGCAAGAAGTTGAAGTCGAGTATGTAAAAAGATGTGTCTCTTGATGATTATGAACTTGACTAGGTTTAGGTATTTGATATTTTGATGCTTCCATTGTAATGACATGATTTTGATATAGTTAACTTCATGCTTTTATATATTTGTATTTGGTTGTACTTGCTGTTAAAGTTTTTTAGGTACATAATCTTCAAGATAATGAAGATTTTAGAAGATGATAATGATAAGCATGATGAAGGAAGCTATAAGAATGATGATAATCAAGATAACCTTGAAGACACGAGAAAATGAAGCCTCAAAAGATTGAAGTTTATCTGATGTTGTTGTTCTCCTTAAGTTGAGAGGAAGCTTGGATAGAAGAAAGGGTATTTCTCCCGAGTTAAGAGGGAGGGCATATTATGACATACATAGTAAATACGTTGAAGAAAGAATGAAACCGAAGAATGAATGAAAAGTACTGTAGATGGATTTGCAAATAAAATACTGAGGCTATATTTGGTGCTACTGAAGAAGTGAGAAAAGAAAGCTTCTAACAAAGTTGTATCTAGATAACTTGATGATGATATAAGTAGCATTCCTCGAAGGTATATATATATATATATATATATGAAAGCTTATTTTTGATTGGGGTTGTGATTGTGCAAGATCTATCCGTAAAAAGATTGAACATATGAAGCATGCTTGAAGTGGTGGACATATATTTGATTTAGTTGAAAAGGAGAGATGAAGCATCTTGTGGAAACAAGATGCTTGTGAGGACATTTAAGTGGCCAAAGCTTGAGTACACCTTTGTCCCACTTGATTAGAGTACCCTAGTCAGGTATCTAATCTGTAGCACTGCGTGTGTTGAGAACTCTTCACAGAGTATATCACTTTGAGATCTTCCATGTACCTCTGTATATATGTAATTATGAATACCTCCCTAGTTAAAAGGGAGTGTTGAAGAATGTAACTATTGTCGGTCTTCATAATTGTATTTGAGTCATGATGTAATGTATTTGTCAAAATAAAGAAAAATAATTTTTATTATAAAAGAATTTGACTTATTAAAGCATGGGTTTCATGCTTGGGTCAATGTTTTTAGGTCAAAGCCTCCATTGTAGGCTTCTAGGGTTTATGTCAAGTGTCCTTGTCCATGTTATAATGTAATAGACCCTTCTTGGGCTTTATCAATCAAGAAAGAAATTTATTTTTATGTAAAATAGATCATTTAGGCCTCCTCCACCAAGGCGACCTCAACTTGGATGAGTCGGCGTAATTGAGGGGCAAAATCTACTATATAAAGGCAACAACTCGACCTCGTTTGGAGCATATCACCAACAAGTTCGATCTGCAGTTGCTGGAGGTAGAAAAGGGTGCGAAATTCAAGGAAGAAGAAGCAAATCCTGGCAAAGGAGAGGGAGGTCTTTATCAAGCATAAGAAGTCAAATTTTCTCTCTTTGTCTCACACGTGCGAAGTTGCTGGGTCGCTGGAAGGGCCAAAAGTGCAGCACTGTTGTTGGGTTGAAATTTTGGAGTAGCTGGGCCAAAATATTGGAGTTGCTGGGGACTGAAATTCTAGGTTGTTGCTAGGCTGTAGCTGCTAGACAAGAAGAGACTATTGAAAGTTGTTGAATCATCTTGGAAGGTTGACTTGGTGGATGAGGTCTTTTGGTCAGGTCTAAGGTTTGGTCTATCTCAATTTGATTAGTGGAAGAGTTTGACTAGGGTTTCCCCTAAAAAGGGGTTTTAGCCCTGGCTGAGTTCCTACATCTGGTGTCATTGATCTTCATGTTTTGATTTGATGATTGCTTAATGAAACTAAGATAAAAGAAGAACATAAAGAGAATATAATAAAACTATAAGAATATCATAAGTAATTATCAACATAAGAAAATCTTTTTGCCTTTCTGATTTTCTAACATGATGGTCCCTCTCCCTTAGTGTGAAGTGATCAACAAGAAGTATAAAAGATAAGGCATCATGTCCCTAGTGTTAGATGAGGGGGGACGACTGACTTAGGACAATGATTCAATGCGAACCGAGGAGAGAAGATAGTAATATGATTCAAGACTCATCCTATTGTCTCTTCAACACTACCCACCTATCAAACACAACACTCAAAGATAAGCAATAAGTGGCCCTCATCCAGGGTTGACTTAAGCATGAGTTGAAGAAAAGACCAGATGAACAGATGACATGACACTTAGAATTTAACTCCTAATAATTCAATGGACAACAGGATTATTGGCACATTACTAAATGGGAAGACATACTGGCCTCATAAGATGCTTTTATTACTCAATGACACAAGACAACATGTTGATATGAAGCAGGAGGTCCAAGGAAAAACTTATTCCTAACTAGGACTTGTTACTGATCAAATCAGCAGTGTTGCTAAGGTATTGGAAACTTACTAGATGAGCACACACAGGGCAGGGGCCCACTGTCAGCTCAGCCCAAGCCCCTGCTATTTAGCCCCAACACCTCCTAAGTAGCTAAGGGAGGAGTCCCTAAATAATCCGCAACAACCCTGGTGCAAGACCAGTGCCTTATGTGGAGTCAAATAGGGGAAGGTGTTTACTTTGTACCAAGGTTGGATGGAATTTGATTTAGAAATGGTATAAGAATCATAGGTGACATGGCAAATAGGAATGTTAGCTCACTGATTTTGACATGTCCATACAAGAGCCCCTTTAAACATTTCTATGATTTTGACGTAGTGTGCATATAGATTTATGTAAAGTAACGTCCAATTTTTTGTATTTTTTTAACTGCACTTTTCTTTATTGTTTTATAAAGTATTTCCCTTTCTTGTTTCCAAGTCATTTACCCAATGCGTGCATAACCAAAAGAATGAATAATAATTTGTTTATGGTGTGGAACTGGAATTCCTTACTTAAATCTGCCAAGAGATGTGTAGGGAATGTTTTCTAGATGTTTCCATACAGAACACTTCTACAGAATATTTCCCAGAAGTTTTTGAAGAGTTCACAAACAGTTTATATACTGAAATATTTATTATACAAATTCAAGCTCCATATCAAATATTTTGGGCTACAAGACTTCCCTATTCTATCATTTAAAAATGGCAATCTTTCTGTGACTATTCAATACCAGAAGATTACTCAGCTTGAAAAGTGCTTACTATTATTTTGTGTTTCTCTTAGTTTTAAATTTGCGTACTATTATTATAATTTTTTTTTTCTTGATCTTTCAAGAGCATTTTCTATTTTAATTTTTCATTTATTGTACTTGACATCTTCATTTTGTAGTTTTTTTATACGACTATTTAGCTGTGTAATCCATGCAAGACATGGATTTTTCATGTTCTTAATGTTAATCTCTTTGTTAGTGGCAAGTGCTAGGGAGGTCTTAGGACTGGGTTTCAACATTTATATTAATTAGGCAAAGCATTATTGTGGAGTAACGCATTTCTGTGAAATGCTCGATAAGGTCCAAGTCAGAATTATGCATGCCAGCCAAATATTTCAATTAGCTTTCTTAAAAATTTTGCAGGTTTTAACTGAGAGTGACAAATTACCATCTGATCTTAAGAGCAAAGCTGCAGAGGAGTTCCGCAATCTTGGGAGTAAGTTTAACCCATCTATATCTCTTCAAGGTTTCTTTTTGTCTGACAATTTCTCCTTGTGGCATGCAAACAAAGTTTTGTGCAGCCTTTGCCTGTACTCATGGATATATGAAAGGTTTCTTTGCGACTTATATTCGAACAAATAAAAAGAGGGAGAAATTTACATCGATTATATATTTTCTTCTCGTGGTCATTCAGTGGACATTAATATAATTATCTTATCTTATCTTAGCTATCTGTAGATATATGGTCGGAGTATAAATTCAATAGATTGTTGGTGTTAACGTGTTCTTATGGAGCAAGGGATTTTTTCGTTTGCAGTTCCATGCAGTGTATACTATTTGTCATTTGATAAATGGATCCTTGCTGTACATTCTCAAAACTGTCAGGGAACAACTCAGCACTGCAAGGAACTCAGCAGCCTTTGCATTCAGGTGGACATTCTCAAGAACCCATCTGTCCTATTTTTTTTGATATTTCATATTGTTTCTTCTTTACTTTTGGTGTTAATGAACTTCAAGAGGATTCGTACTCTCTGTAGGTGGATAAGGATTTTCAACTCATGGAATATGAGGTCAATCTTTACGGCCGCCTCAGTAAAAGCAGTCAACCCCTACATTTCTCTTACAATTTAAAAGGAAGACATGTTCTAGCACATAAGTCTATGCTTGAACAAACTGTAAGAACAGATGCTGATGCTTTTGTGGCTGGATTGCAATCTTGATGGTGGTTTAGTTATTTGCTTGAGATGCTATCAGATGGTTTAAACTTTATTCATTTCTCAAAATGCCATCTGAGCAGGCACTGTATAGACAAGGACAGAAGATGCGTCACAGTCTTGGTAAAAACAATGCCTGTATTGACAAAACAGCAAATGGAAGTTCTGCCGATTCATTGCTTGAGGTTGACAGAACCTCTACACTGTTGAAACAGGAGTCAGGTCAAGATTATTATATACCTGGTTCAAAGGTAAGAATTTCTCAAGAAGGCTTCTGAGATACTGAAATGTTATGATTGACAGGGTGCTGGTTTTTATATTCCCCAGGGCTTTGCATTTAAAATATGAAGTTTTACCTGCTATCCAGGATCAGGAGCTGATAGCTGTCATCAAGAATTCTGAACTGAAGTAAGTTATTCAATGTGGCAGATGCTGTATTATATTGTGTTTGGTTCAGACTGAAAATAGTAATAGTGTTAGGATTTGAATTGAGTTATTTTTAATGTATTCAGGTGCATTGTTCTTCCCGTGATTACTCTGGATGGACCATGGGAAAGACTACAGACATTGATGTGTCCGATAAATGTTTTCAATGAGGGAAAGACCTTGGCTCCAGATTTGTTGACAGGAATGCAGAGAAGAGACAGAAAAGAGGCAAACCGAGCTCGACACCTCCACTCAGAGCATTTGCAAAAATCCACAACAATGAACCCTCCTTCTAGGGAGAAGATTCCAGAATGTCCAAAGCAAAAGGGCTTGCTTAGTTCTAAGTTGGAAAAAACCAGGTGCCTTCGTATTTTGGATTCTGAAGCTTCTAACTCATCCACAAAAGTTTCCGCAGGCTCTTCCGAAACTGATAATTCAAATGCAAGTAGTTCAGTCCAGCAATATGCAGATTCTTCAAAATCAAATGATTTAAAGAGACCACCCAAAAAAAAGAAGAGGAAAAAGGGCAAACGCAATTTGAAAAAGATTGTCTGTGATACTTCGGCCCTTCCTCCTAAAGACAGTGCACAAAAATCTGTTCTCTCATCTGATGTCGATGAGACTAGGGTCTATCTGAGTGAAGAAATCTCTGTTTGTGCATCATTGCAAGATGCAGGGCTCTTTGATGCTTCTAAGGATAAGTATAGAAACCAAAATGATATAAAACTTTGTGACACAAAATCCTTTAGAACTATTCCTGAGAATGCTAATGATCCAAATGTCCACACCACTCCAAAAGATGAAACTGCAGACACTCACTGTTCATGGATTAGTGACTTGTCTAACCAAAATTCTGACCTACTGCCCAGTGAAAACAGCAACTCTGAAACTTTCAAACCAGAAAAGCATAACTATAGTAGGCATGATAGTTCAGATGGGGTTTCAGCACAGAATGTCACCTTAATTGATTTGATTGGCAGACCTATTCATCAATTATTTGAGAATGGTGATAAAAATAGTAGTCACACAATTGAATCTGTTCAGGCAGTTGAGGCTAGTAGTAATAACACATCTATTTCTAAATGTAATCTAGTCGTGCATTGTAATGATCTTTTAAGCATTAACGATGACCAAGCACCCTTGGAACAATCTAGGGAATTAAAAAGCTCTGTCGGATATCCAATTGTGTCAGATAGTATAAATACTAAGGGCACTGTTGATTTTGCTAGTGACTGTAAACGTGGGACAGTCTCCGAGGATAAAGGAGTGTCAGATTTACATAATGTTGGCTATGGAACAAGTTCAATGGGCAGAAGCATAGACAGTGCAAGTGGTAAGACCTCTTTTCAACGTGACACAATGACCGTAAAAGACAATTATGAAAGAAATAAACATAGCACTCAAGTTGGGGGAAATGCAGATATACGAGGTGACTCACGCAATAAGAAAGTGCAAGTTGTTGGAGGCAAGAAAGCTGCTAGAAACACCTTTAGGTTGGGAAGCTCCTCAAGTGCAAGCAGCAATAGTTCTGGTATTATAAATACACAAAGTAGGGATGGAAAGGAGACCAACCATTCTATTTGGAAAAGGAGACAGAAGAACACTGGTGATGACTGTGTACACGAGACACAAGGTAGTAACCATATCCAGGTACCATTATCGTTGGCTTCAAAGAATGCATTATTGGTGGCCAATTCTGCTTTTGCAGAAAATAATACATCAGTACCGCCATCAGCTACATGTTCACAGGAAAATAGCAGTTGTGAGTCTAACCACAGGGAGCAGAGGATAAGGGAGTCCAAGATTTATCTAAAACACCCCAGTTACCAGGATCCTATAGCTTCCTGTAATCAAGTAAGGACAGATGATATTTCAGTACAAGGAAGAGAAAAACCTGTGGGAAATTCACATAAAAATGCTAAAGAAACTGGGAAGGTATTTCAAGCAATCAAAGTAGGACACTCTCACTCACATGAGTCCATTCAATTGTTCCAGGAGGGAGTGGTAAATTCCTCCCTGCAAACTGACCATCCCAAAAGCTTCCTTGATGGTGGCAGCAATCTTGAGAACATTTCACATCGAAAAGCCAAAATATCTGATACTAATCAAGGTGACAAATGCAGATCAAGCTCTGCTCCTTCCACACCGCATAGACATTCAGACTTATTGCATTCATCTAGAGAGGACTTTTCTTCCAGAAGATCTACCTCATCAATTCGAGGCACACTAAGCCAGAAGCTTAAGTCGAGCACATCAGATTCTCGAGATCAACAGGTGTTACCTATAAAGGATCAGGGCAATGGAATGGCACGTACTGTGAATATTTCAGAAGTTAAATATCTAAATGATGAGAGATCATTCCAGTCCAGGTTTCAGAAAGCAAGCAATATTGTGAATTCAGAAACAAGTGTATTTGATGAAAATGATATTGAACATCATTGCATCTCTCAGTATCTTTCAGAACAGAACATTTCTGTTGCAACAAAAAATGCAGGAATGACAAGAGCTACTACATCTGAGAATGTAGGATCAGAAGTTCCAGAGAACGTGTTTCCCACTAGAAGGGTTACGGATAGCACACACAATGTATATGATTCTTCTGGCCAGTGGAACCTGCAATTATCACATGCTCCTAGTGTTAAGTATATGGAAACTGATAGTGACATCCATAAAGGATCAAGCAAAAATGAAAAATCACACTTATTGGATGATGAATTGGAATCAATGCATTCGATACAAAAAATTGATATGGCTAATACTAACCTTGTGGTACAGACAACTACGGAGGAAAATGGGTTCTCTTGCAAATGCTCATCTGAGAGTGTCTCTGAGGCATCCTCCCCAGATGTGGTATTCAAGAAGAAGGCACAAGTAATTTTAAACTCTATCAGTTCTTCATATCAGTGTCAAGTAACTTCAGAAAATATTGCACATACAATTGGCAGTCCGCTTGCAGAGTTTGAGAAACTTCTTTATTGTGTTTCTCCGGTTATTGAGCCAGTCCCTTGTACATATAGGCATGGCAAACATTCTAGGAATCATGAGATAACTAATTTGGCATGCAGATGTGAGATTACTGACATTCCACTTAAACACATTTGGAATTGGTTTGAACAACATAGTAACTATGGATTGGAAGTAAAAGCCGAGGACTTTCAATGCTCAAAGAGGTTTGGTATTGAACAAAATTTATTCCGAGCCTACTTTGTACCTTCTCTATCAGGGATACAGTTATTCCATTTTTCAGATACTTCTCAATCATGTTGCAAAGGTGCAAAGATCTCTGCATCGCAGGAAAAGAATGAAGAAATGGAAAGTGCTAAAGATTTCCACCTTCCTCAGTATGGAAACCTTCATATTGACACTCTAAGAGCTCTTCTGCCAAAACCTTCTGCAGCAAAGGAGACAAGTGCACCAGTCCGTTTAAGCACAATGGATGGTTATAATCTTTCTTCATTTGATAGAAAACATTCTTGCAGCACATGGCCAGAAGATTCGACTGATGGTAACCTGGAAATTCTTTTTGAATATTATGAATCTGAGCTGCCACACAAACGTAAACCAATACCTGAGAAGTAAGTATACTGTATCATATTATTTTTTTCCAGTAGAAGCTAAATCTTTTTGGAGAGACTGATCATTCTGTCAAATTCTGTAACTAATAGCCTTAGTGTTTATATGCTTCAGAATTAGAGAGTTGATCAAGGGTGGCACTGTTCCCGGATCCGAAGTATTTGGTGACCCACATATCTTAGAGTCAGTAAAGCTACAAGATCTGCATCCAGCTTCATGGTGGGTTAAACTACACTTCCCAACATACTGTATGGAGTGATATTTATTTGGAGTTTCTTAGGACTTCATTATGTGGTTTCTTTTGTGTCTTCATTAGAATGACTGAGCATTTATCAGCAATATTATGATATTAAAGAAGAATTTTTCTGTTTCCAATTCCAAATTATTTAATGTTAAGTTAATTGAATTGTTTTTCCTGTCATCCTTTTCAGGTTTTCGGTGGCCTGGTATCCAATTTATCGGATACCAGAGGGACCTCTACATGCAGCATTTTTGACTTACCACTCACTTGGTCATTTTGTTCATAGAGATACCTCATCAAATGCTCTTGATAGAGACATCGTTGATTGCATTGTAACTCCAGTGGTCGGTCTCCGAAGTTACAATGCTCAGGCAAGCATCTGCTTTTGTTTTGTTGGCTTCAATATCCAATGCATCACTTATTTGTGGATATAGATACTTTCACTTGTAAATGAACCAAGGATCTGAGATGATTTTTGCTATTTACTATTAATCTATAAATAGAAAAGGGAAGATATGTATTATTGGGTCCTGTATGATATTATTGTTGGACATGTAATTTTGGTAAAATTTGATCTGATATTTTGCAGCCCAGTCAAATGTTATGAATATAATATATAAAAATAATAAAAATAATTATAATTATTTAAATAATAATTAGTTATTGAAGAGGCATGAAGGGGCACCTGCCTAGGTATATAAGCAGGCCTGTTACCTCTCAATCTAGCAGGGGTTTCTATGGGACAACTACTAGACCAAATGGCAACAATGGGACAAAGACCCACTGTCACCTCAGTCAATGTCCCCTGCTCTTTATGGACTTTCAGCGATGGGAGGAGTCTCGGTGTGAAGGAAATTGTAACAAACAAAGTTTGTATAGAAAGAAGAATACTCAAAAGATCTGGTATATGTAAATATCCATTATAGGACAAATATATCACATAAGAAATTATAAAAGATGAGATATTAGTGTTACAATTGAGGGGGGTTGCTTATATACCTAGGTAGGTACCCTTTTATGAGCGGTCATGTCTTTAGAGATATGCCTCTTCACTACTAATTACAAGGTAATTAATCATTAATCATTATTATTATTATATATATATATATTATATATATATAATGGAAAATAAGCTTTTGCCCTCAAAGATTATTGCTAACCGTACGTGTCATTTGTTTCTTTGTCTTGTAGACTATTTGCATCTTTCGGTATTCTTGGAGTTGTCATCTTCGTTGATACAAGATAATAAGATCCTTGGAGTGATAAATAAAATTGTCGAACTGAGAAGGGATTTGACCATCCTAAATTAATCTTCTGTGGAATCTGTTGATTATTGGAAATTTGTAATGAATTATTACCACCAGACTGAATTGTGCAAACTTAAGAGTTTTTTAGAACATAAGTTTGTCGATTATGTTTTGAGTGATATAGATACATAGATTGATTGAGTTGTCTACTCTTGTGATTCAGATGTCGATAATGAATTCTTTTGGCTTGACTTTCCCTTATTAGGCGTGTGACAATTTTTTGATTTATTTCAGGTACTCTGGTTGTTGAGTTGGGTACAAAATCTTTACTTGGAATTTCCATCATTTGAATTGCAACCATTGAGTGTGTTTTTCCTTCAACTAGCTTGTTTTCTTCACTGGATCAATGTTCACTCCTTTCTCTTCAACTTGAATTTCTTCACTTGAAGATTTCGACGCTTCCTTCTTAATGAGTTCTTGTACCTTGTTTTCCAACAACTTCTTGTCCTTCTTAAGATTTTTAATTTGCATCAGTAATTTTTCGTTATGGTTTTTAAGTCGAGAAACCTCTTCATTTCTATAAATGATGATTTTGTCAACTTCTTTTTGCATATTTTGTAGTACCTTTTTACCTTCTTGAAAAATCACTTTTGAAATATCTCGTGTGTCTTCTGGTGTTACTGAATCTAAATTCAATGTAATGTCTTGCAGTGTTATTTTTTTCTTCTCGTAGAAAAATGTAAAAAATTGTGATATAAAAGTATAATTCCATTGTTTAATTGTAAATTGCTTATTGCATATTGTTTTCTATCATAGCAGTGTAATTTTTCAATTACATTTGACTCGAGAATCACTAATTGGTTAGCAAGGTTAGAGTTTATATAATTTTTTTCTTCAGCAGGAGAGATAGAAATAATAATGTTTTTTCCCCGCAAGAGTCCCTTTAATTCTGAATAGCACTGGAACAACGTTGTGTGAAGTTACTAAAAATTTTCCTTCATTTCTGACTTGGACTCCATATTTTTTTCTTTAGAGATGGAATTTCTTTTGTGTTTGTTGATGAGTTTAGGGTTTAATGACAACCCCTTTTTAAAAGAAACTAAACCTTCAAAACTTTTAATTTTATCCTTTCCTTTTAGTGATATAATAATATATATATAT
>APFE030981247.1:163564-209738 GCA_000404065.3 Pinus taeda
TTTTTTAACTTTTATAAAAGTAATAGTACCTTCTCTTTTGTAAATTTGTACTTTGGAACGTAGGGACCTTTTAATCAATTTAAACCTTTTAAAAAAATATCTCTTTAATACCTTTTTTTGTTTTCTTAATTGAACTTTAATATCACCTTTGTATGACATATGAAATTAATCCTTGTAAGAACATATAAGTTTGATAATTCCCCCTGTTGACCACTACGTGTTAACAACCCATAGCAGTGCATCTTTTTTCGCAAAAGAGATAGTGCTTGATTGATGTGTTCGTGCGATCTAGCTATCATCATTAGCTTGATCATCATTTTATAATGTAAACCCATTCTGCATGTGTATAATGTAAATAATCTCAGTAGATCCGTGTCGTGTATGTAATTACCTAGGTAAACCTACTTTTCTGGTGACGATTTACATTATGGGAGGTTTTTTGTTTCATTGATCCATTCTTGGATGGTCGACAGAGTTTTCCTTCAGCCTTACTCAAAAGCCGGAATGGATTTTGTCACTGGGATTTTAGGGGAGTCCTAGTGTTCTAGATTAAGTCTATGTAAAAGTGATTTGGGAATAATCCTAACTATTTGGTTAGGTTATTTTATTACAAATTGCTTGGTCTGCTAGATTATAATTGTGTTGCAGAATTGGGTAGTCCGTGAGGGTCTTTTGCAAATGGGTTTTCCCTCTTGAAATGTAAAAAATGTAAAAATATGATGTAAAGTGTTTTGAGGGTTGGAAAAATAATTTATCCCCTTGTAGGTTAATTAATTAAATTTTCTGGCCAAAATTAATTAAAATCCTAGGCCATAAATTTAATTAATTCTAGGTCTTAGGTAAATTTAAATTTTCCAAAGACAAAATTCTTTGGTCCTTAAAATTCAAATTTTAAAAGGTCTGGGGACTAAGGAAAAATAATTATTTTGCTAAATTTTAAGCCTTTGGTCCCTGGGGTTTAAGTCAGTCAAAATTTTGAGGAAATTAACTCAATTTTTTTTATTTTTGAGTTAATTAAAATGCAATTAATTGAAAAATTCGAATTTCCTCAAGAATTTAAAATTTCGACGGATGAGATTAAAAGAAATTTTAATCCTCATCAATAGTTGAGATTCCTGTGACAATGATCACTCGAATTAGCCGTTGGAAGATTTATCTTTAAATAGGAGGTCATTTGTCAGTTGATTCATCTGATCTCTGGATTGTGTACTAAGCTCTTAAGCTCTCTTGTATACTTTTTTGAATTAATGCAAGTCTTTGGGGTTTCAACGTGCTGTAGTGTTCTTCTTCATGAATTTATGGTAACATTGTTTTAATTTTTGCTTAATATTATGTGAAAACTATCAATCAGTAGCTCTCTTAGAATAATCTAAATACAGGTATTTTATTTAGTTTGTTGGATCTAGGGTAACATTTTTAATTTTGATTGAAGTAGCAGGTATCTCTATTTCTTTAAAATTCTATTGTTGTTCTATTTCTCTACTTGATTTGATGGTTGATCTAGTGTTTGCAGAAGATCTCTCAGGTTCTTATTGAGCGTTTGGAGATAGTCCTCGGTTGGATTAGCCAACTCTCCACACATATTTTCTGAAGAGCCTACTTCATATAAGCCTCAAGATTTATCTAATGATAATGTTTTTTTTGCAGGGTGTTTTTGGGCTAGTACCTCTCTAAAATTTCAAAATCTTTTAAATATTTTGTGGAAATTTTGATAGATATGGCTATTAAGAGCCTTAGATCATCAGATCTGGGAGCGAAGTTGGACTCATACTCCTCAAATCTGATAGATCTGTAAATTATTTGTATAGATTTGTTATTTATTTGTGTAGATCTGAAATTTGTAACTTAATTTTGAATTTTAACACTTGGGTTTTTGGGATTTTCTCTATTTTTGTACATATTGGATATTGGGTTTTTCTCTTTTCACTTGTGCAGAAATAGATTTGAGAAATTAGCCAAGAAAATTTTCAGATTTGAGCTAGATCTAGACCTTGGAGGGCAAGATTTGGGCTCAAAGATTGTTTGCAGGAATAGATTGGAGAAATCATCCAAGAAAATCTTCAGAGCTGAGCTAGATTTAGACCTTGGAGGGCAAGATCTGGGCTCAAAGATTGTTTGCAGAAATATATCTGAGAAATCAACCAAGTAAATCTTTAGATCTAAGATTTTTCAAGCAGATTTGGGGGTTTTGAGACAGATCTAGGCCTTGGAGAGCAATATCTTATCCCAATTTTTTTTACAAGGCCAACTATTAAAGATTTTGCAATAAATTTGAAGATCTGAAGCAAAATAATTTTTTTCAGAACAAGGGTTTCAAGTTTTGGGGCTCCTAAGCCCAGATCTGCCTTCTCCTAGCCCAACGTTAGTTTTATTGGGCCTAGTGCTAGCTCTCATTGGCCCTAGTTTCCCTTGCTCCATTTCTGATTTGAATATTTGATTTTATGAAGCTAATCATTGGTGGGTTTTTGTAGAAAATTTGGTAAAAATTTGTGTTTTAGATATTGAAATTTTTTTGGCAACTTGGGCAAGTGATCTTCAAGGCCTAGGGCCTAAGGGTTTGATCTCTAAACCATATTTTTCTTCACTGTTTGCTACAACAGTCATATACCTTTCTAATAATGGTGAAAAACACATCAAAGTGGTTTGAAATTAACTAAAAAATTGTTAAATACATTAATAAGTCATTTATGTTTGGTGTGTATCAAGAATTTGGCCTAGATCTACCTTTTGGGTCACTGTTATCTTTGAATAATTCTATTTCTGAAGTCTGAAATATAACAGTGGAAAAATTTCATGTCAATTAGCCTAAAATCAGTTCCTAAGTTCTCTAATACATTAAGGAATTAATTTCTTGAGTTGGGCATTCATCATTAGGCTAATTTCATGTTTTAATTGCTGCCATAATAAGTATATCAGATCTGATATAATTCCGGAAATCACGTCACAACAGGCTGAAAATTTTTGATAATTCATGTGGGAAAGTTTGAAAAAATTTCGGTAAATTTTTGGCATACAGATATCATTGATAGCTTATTGTTTTCATTGTCATATTGATGCTGTCATAAAGTTTTTCTTACTGTTGTCCTAAAAATTAATTTCTAAAAATTAAGTACTTTGTCATGGAATTGTGATAAAATGCATATCTTTTGTTTCATAAACTGAGTAATTTTGGAGCATCTGTTGACATTGATTGCAAATAAATTTTTGTTCTCTTTGAGCTATAATTGTATAAAAAAAGACTTGAAATAAGCTTCTGGTTTAATTGTAATATTTTTAGGTGTTTATTTTTAAGTCTTCATCCAATAAAGCGAGCAATTTATTTTGGTGATTAAGGGATTTTGTGACACAAGTGTTTCTAATTCTTGCGTCTAACTTCTTCTCATCATCTGGTGCATCTGGATATAAGTTAGTTTTGCATAAATGAAATTTACTTCCAAGCATAAGCTTGGTCAATAGAGAGATAAGTATCCATCAATCTTTGTTTGAGAAGCCTGCTTTTAATAGTACTTAAAATGGTGACCTTGCAGTCGTTAGAACCACAAATCTCTGCAGCGTTGGAGGCACCGGGTATGTTAGATTTTCAGGAGAGGTGTCGTTAATCACACCTTAGTGTGCTTCACCTTATCTTCTTTCTGCCAATTACTATGAAATCAGGTTCAATATAGAAAGGATCGAATGGTTAAAAATTAGATAGGCATTTAACTAAAATTAACCAAGATTTGTGCATCTCATATTAGCTTTAGGATCTGCACTTCATATATGATAGTCATTCATCCAAGCAGCAGTTGCAAATCAATTATTTGGTCCTAAATTTCCTAGCAAGATAGTTGATTCCATAAGGCATTGGCATTGATTGCTTAAAATCTAATCAAATCCTATAAATCTTGCTAAATCTAAATCAAGTACTTGGCCACTTCACTGTGTCTCCCGAATTGGTTAGTTTCCAACTAGTTCTCCTTCATTCCATTTTCGTAGGGTCTACCCCCCTTAGCGTGCTGTAGGGAGACAAATTAAACGGAGAGATTGGGGATCAGGGTGACAAACCCTGATCTGAGCCGTTGTCGCGGTGCCTAGACACTTTGTGCAACAAAACCCCCTTTTTAAGTTGGAAATGAAAACTTGAATGAAATAATTTTAATCCACTGTCTTTTTAATATTATTTTCGATTTTCGACATAGGGTGTTTTTTTTAACTTATTAGCATACCCTTTTCGAAGGTATTCTTCAACCAATCCTGACAAAATTATTCCAACCGACAACTCTTTTCAAGATTATGTGAATTCGAATGGACAACTCCTTACACGATTTCGATTGGGTGTCACCATGAATTTGATTATATGCACCCTCAAGAAATACTTACGTTGCAGTTTCGTATGGATGATATGGATTATCATGCAGCTAGTCCTATTAGCATAGAATGGTGGGTGGTTGTCGATGAGCCGAGTTGGAGTGGCGGCTTGTATTGTGTCATGGTGACAGTGCAATGACGGAGGCTGGGGATCGAATCTCGGGGGATGGTGTGCAGTGTGCAACTATTGATTTGGTTACGTGCAATGGTTGGTCGGTGGTTGTACAACGCAGAAGTTGAACGATGGAAAGAGTGGAGATCGGTATTATTGCAGTGATGACTATTGGAAAACGTTCGGATGTTGGTTGTGATGCAGTCGTGAGAAACCCAACAACAACGCTAGAGGCAGGGTCGGTTGGGCGGTTGAGCAACAGTGGGGAGACTTCTAGTCGGCAATGGCAGGAGCTAGCAAAGGAAGGGGCGTCAAAGGTAGTGCTGCAGTTGCTATCAGGCATCTGCTGATGTGCAACTGACACAAGTAAGAACTCATGGTATCTTGACAGGGGTTGGCCGCTGCTACGTATGTCTGTGCATCAAGGCTATGGCGGTTGCTGCAGCTGTCTGTGGTAGGCTGGCAGCGAAGGGTAAGTTTAGTTTAATTTTATTTATTTATTTATAACTTTTCAATTTTTATTTATTTATTTATAACCTTTTTTTAATTAAATCTGTTCTTTGTATAGATTTTTCTCTAATATATATAGATATAAATAAAAATTATAATTTCACTTTTTTTCTTCAAATATATTCCCTATATAACGTTTTTTTATAATTCTATGTATCACGTTTTTTGTTAATGGCCAAAGGGTTGACGAAAAAATGGAGAACCTTCAGAAACTTGTGTAGCGAAATGTTTGAATTGCGACAACAATGAAGTTGACGAAGAGTTGATGGCTAAACGCTGGATCAAATTGGCTTTGTGCAGTGAATGAGCGGTCAGAGGATCGAACAACTTTGATACCAATGTAACAAACAAAGTTCGTATACAAAGCAAAATACTTAGAAGATCTGGTATATGTAAATATCCATTATAACATAAATATATTATATAAGAAAGTACAAAAGATATGAGATATTAGTGTTACAAATGAGGGGGCCCGCTTATATACCTAGGTAGGTGGTACTCTTTCATGAGTGGTCATGTCTTTAGAGACATGCCTCTTCACTACTAATTACTAGTTAATTAATCATTAATTATTATTATTATTATTTATAGTATATATATATTTTATTTATAATAGAAATCACTAGAATGATGACATCAATGACAATGTATAATGTGATTTCCGAAGTCCATTCAAAGGAGAGGCTCAAATAATGGCTTACTTGCTTAAAAAGCAAGATAGAGGGCACTCCAAGAAAGGTTTATGGGAGGATGCCTAGACCAAGGATGAAATGATACCCGATGGAGGAAGGGATCCTAACTCAGGGCTTCTTAAAGGATCTCTCTTAGGGTAATGTAAAATGGTGATTTATAATGGTTTGGGGCCACTAGAGAGAGACCTAGGGGATCCAAGTAAAACCTCGGTTTTAGGACGATCATCCAACAATGTGACTAGGTCAAACAAGGATGGGTAGAAGGGTCACTTAAAGATGAACTTCTTTTGAGTTTTTGAGTGAGAAATGACCCTTTGAAAGCCACTAACCAAAGCAACCTAGGACAGAAATGGTGTTGGAGCTAGGGCTTAGGGTTTCTCCAAATCCAACCATGGGGATGGCTTGAAATTTTGTTGAGACCTAGAGGACACCATGACACAGCTATGGACCAACTTTCACTTGGTTTGAACCAGTCCAATGCATTTAACAATTGGCCCTAGGAGGCTATTAGGGTTAGGGCATAAATCAAAGAAAAGACACAAAAAGGTTTTGGGAGTGATCAACAAAGGATTATGGATCGATGCCTTGCCTTTTGGGAGAAATGGAGTCAAATGACCTTGACTAAGGCAACTTTGATGCTTCAAGGAGATCTTGAGGGACCTCACTATCTTAATAGAAGATGGCAAGTGAACACCCTCAAGAATTTTATACTTCCAAAACAATGTCAAGATGGATTTTCAAGGATTTAATTATACAATTATTCCCCTAGGAACATTCACTCAATCTTTGTCAAATGAGTAACATATGCAAAATCCCAACAATTTTCAATGCTCCAAGCAACTTCACATTAACTAGGGCACATCCAATTACAACAAGAGAAAATTCCATGCATTTGACATTTATTATGACAAAAATAAGCATCATAAAACACTTACAAGGCAAAGAAAGAGTATATCCATCCATCCAACATGCAAATAGAAGGTCCAAGAAGAAGTGCAAAATTAATCCAAACATCAAAATTGATTTAAAGCTCCAAAAATCGTCCAAATTGCAAGTCTGAAATCTTTTTGAGAGACAAATCCAAATCCAAGTGATGATGATTTACAAATGAGGCTTCACTTGTATTCATATGAGTCTCAAGGGGTTCGATTTAGTTCAATTACCCTAATAAGCCCCTAAAAACAACTTTAATGTGCAAATGACAACCTAATTGGTGACAAGCCCACTAAATAGCTCAAAAAGTACATAACAATCCCTCCTAATGAGGCTGAAATGATATAATCGTGGTGCAAAAATGCCATTGGAAGGCCAATATATGTCCCTTATGTGCCAGAATGAAGAAGAGGGCTCTAAAAATGATGACCAAGGGGTTGGCCCCTTGGTTTCCAAGCAAAACATCTATGTTGCTCCCAAGTGACTGGGGGGCATAGTGAATGGTCTTATGGGTCTCCAACTCGATCAACATGTTGATACTCTATCCATAAGGGAAAGAATGATGATACAAGCCTTCCCATGTCTCCCTAGGTGAGACAAATCCCCATCTGGGCCTTGGATCATATGCCAAGTGTCTGGTGCAAGTGTGTGACTGGCTGGGCAATGTTGTCCAAGTGCATCATCATCTCTGCATAAGCGGGGTACAAGCAAGCCAAATGTAGCTCTGAAGAATCCAATGGTGTGGCAATCAATGCTCTGTTGTGGAGGAGGCCCATGGTTCTCAACGCTCACCCTACAAGTGCCATCATGACCCCCCTGGAGGGCTTGGATCCCGTACAGGGAGGCCAAGCCCAAGATGAATGCCCACTAATCGTGTATAAGATTCAATGTGTTTCCTCGCCTTCCAATACAACAATTCATTAGTGCAATTGAGTAAATAAGCTTACAAATGAAGGACCTAAGTGGACACTTCATAGTGGTGTGCCCTTCCAAATGGGCTTTAGAATGTACAGGTGTCCCCAAGCTCAAGAGTGAGGTTAGTAAAGGACCCTATTAGGTGGTTTGAGAGTGACAGGTCCATGGTACATCCATCAAATGGCAGGGGTCATGTGAAATAAAGATGGAATGGAGTGGGGTAGCAAAGAAGGCTCCAAGCCACATGTCATGGTACAAGGGTAGCTATAATGAGGGAAACCCACACATGGGTGTATAAATGTAGGAAGGAGCAATTGTGGTACATGAATTACCCCGACCTTTGTTTTTCCACCCTTCTTCATTTCACTTTTGCCTTTTATCGATTTTAATTTCTTTTAACTGCTCGGGGCTCCAGGGAATGAGAACATGATGCATATGATATAGTAGTGAATACTCCCTTAAGGTTGGGTAGTTCATCACCCACCAAGGGTTGGAATAATCATGGGTTCCTAAATGATGCAGGGGGCTCACATAAGTGCCATAGGAACCAGGGTGATGGCCAAGATGACAAGGGGTAAAGCTTATGTTTGGCTTTTTCCCATGTGCTAAATTTTAATGTCCCGACCATCTTTTGCATTTTATGGTACATTTCCTGTTGTAAGTGGCAAAATTATGCTTTTAACTTTCTTTTTAGCTACAGCAACCTCCAGGGCATTGTTTTAGACTTGACCCAAAGTGTGGACAAGAGGAAGGGTATGCTAACTCCTTGTGGACCCAATGGACAAATGTGGCCCTGGATTGAAAAAGAGTGAAAAGGTGTTATAATGAGTGGAGGAGAGTGATGAATATGGTGTTGGGAAGTCGGACCATGCAACCAAAATCATGGTTTCCCATGTAATGCCACTCCTAAAGCTAGTAGCCAATTAAGGGGATCCCACAGGACTAGGATACAAGGCTAACCAACAAGTTGGGACAAGGGAACAAGAGTACAGACCAATCCCATTCTTTCCGCCGAATCCCCAGACTAATCCATGTCTAAATGTGTCCAAGATAAGCAGGCAAAAATACCCAGCTACATAATGAAAAGCCATACCTTCGGGGTTGGAAGGCCCACCTTCAAACATACAATCATAACAGAAGGGCGAGGGCACATAATGGCTAGTTCAAGTGGCTGAGGATGGTGGCAGATCGAGCTATCTAATGGCTACAAGGGGTTGTTGGCTACTGGCTGAAGACAAATCTAGGAGAAAAATCTTCCTATGGGTATCACCACTGGTGGTGGGTAACATGACTCTCTTTTGTAACCACAACATCATTATCATATCATATCTCTTGTACATTCAAACATTTCTATATAAATATTGCTTGTCCTATAATGGATAGTTACATATTCAAGATATTTTGAATATTTTGCAGTGTATACAAACATTGTTTGTTACATTGGTATCAGAGATTTGTTCTTCGATCCCAACCATTGGCCAAGCTTTTGTTGCATACTCGAAGATTTTGGAGTTTCTCTGACAGTTCGACAATCAGTCTGATTTCAACATTTGGCCACCAGAAGTTGAAGTTGACTTTTGGTCATTACACCTAAAAAAATTGAAAAGATAAAAAATAATAACTATATATTTAAAAAAAATTACATTACATATTAAAAAATTATAAAGAAAAGAAAAAGCAAAGAGTTTATTATATTTATTAATATAAAACAATTAAAAAAAAAAAAATAAAAAATGAAATAAAAATATATAAAAAGATAAAAAACAAAAAGCAGCTTGATTGGTTGCCCAATCATTGTATGAAGTAGCTGCAACCGCCCCGACAATGCTTTGCCTTGGCTGTCTTGCCCCCATTCGCACAACAGCCTGACAACAACCACTGTCTCCTACCCTACGATTGTCAGTTGTACGCAGCCATAACTGCCACGACCCCAGACAATTGTCTATGCAGGCAATTGTCTATGATTGTTGATCTAGACAATTGATCATCGAAATCCGCACACAACGCTTGACACCAATTCCTTTTTTCTATTCTTTGAGGAGTTGAGTTTGAATCACCAAGAAGCCATATGCGAAAAAAATACCTGCAATTGTTGCATGGAGCATGTTATTGCTCAAACTACTAGGTTAAGGGGCAACAATGCAGCAATAACCCACCATTACCTCAGCTAGGGCTCCCTGCTCTTTACGGACTTTCACCAATGGGAGGAGACCTGGTACGAGGGGAATCACTAGATGAATGGAGCAATAATAGGATAAGGAGTGATTCCCAAAGCCTATTCTCAGGAGAGGCTCAAACAAATGTCTTGCTTAGGAAGCAAGGTGATAGGCTCTTTAGGAAGGGTCAAGGGGATTCTTGAGTTTAGGTTTAAGGAATATACTTCGACAAGAGGGTTCCTATACTCAAAGATCCCAATGGAGAAATGACTTCTAAGTGATCCTACAACAATTTAAGTTGTAGATTTGTGGGACCACCGAGAAGCCAAGTGGACCCAAACTAGGTCAAGAGTATGGAGTTGATCACTCGAGGGGCTTGAACTAATTGGGGAGGAGAATAGGACAAAGGGGCTAATCTTCTTTGAGATTTTGAATGCAATGATCCCAATGAGGATACTAATCGAAATTAAGCTAGGGTAAGAATTGGTCTAGTGGCTAGGGCTTGCTATATCTTAGGATTCCACTATCGGATTTGCTTGAAACTTGGAGGACCTCTGGAGATAACCCCAACGTAGTAGTGGACCAAAAATCGAGTTGTTTGGATGGCTAGAAAGGAATTCGATTGATGCCCTAGGTGACCCTCTAAGGTTAGGCTTAGAACTTGGAAAAGTGAAGAAAAGAAAGATAAATTTGGCCACCAAGAGGATATGAGGATCAATGTTTTGCTTAGGGGGCTTAATGGAGTCAAGATAGACCTAGATTGAGGAATTTTGAGAGCTAAGGGGCCCTTATTCACCTTCGCTAGCCTACTCAAGGGCAACAACTAGGTTATTAGAGAGTTATACTTTAAATATGCCAAAGAGATGAACTTTCGAGGTCTTTCAACCTAAGAGGTGCCTCTAGGAACATTCACCCAATCCCTCAAGAACATCGCATGCATTAAATCACTTATTCAACGGTCCCAAAAGAATTTTGCATTACATTAACCTATACAAGAATAATGATAACAATATACATGCATTTGAAAAGTAAGATAACAAGAATAACATTTAAAGTTCACTTATATGAGAGAGAGAGTATTTCCATTCACCAACTTTGCATTAGAAAGAAGCTCCAAAGCCAATAGTGAAAATGCAAACATCATAATGCATCAAGAAACTCCAAAAAGTTCACCCCAACAAAAGGTGCAAAAATCTCTCAAGAGATACTAATCCAATCCAAGTGATGATGAGAGGTTAGAATGAGCCTCTCTCATATTTATACAACTCTAAAGCAGATTTGATTTTCCTAATTGGCCTAATTTAGCCCCAAATAATAAAATAATACATAATAATGACATGACTTGGTGACAAGCCCACCAAGATAGCTCAAAAATACAGAAAATAGCCTCTCAAGAGGGAAAAATAATGAATATGATGATTTGTTGGGCCATTGAGTAGGCCTAATAGAGTCCAAATGTGCCAAGTTGAGTGAAAAGGCTCCAAACATAGTGGACAAGGGGTTTGCCGCTTGATATCCAAACAAATAATATGTGGTGCTTCCTAGTGGTTGTGGGGGCACAATGATATCTTCATAGGTCTCCAAGTGGATCGATAATGTTTGTAAACCATCTATAATGGCTAGGATGATGACATAGGCCCTCCCTTTGTCTCCTGCAGTGAGACACATCCTCCTCTAGACCCTGGAACATCTATCGAGTGTATGGTGCAAGTGTGGAGCCAACTGATCATGGTGAACTAGGTGCATCATCCTCATCCAAAAGGTGGAACACGAGCAATCACTGATTGGTGCTAGGGATCCATGAAATGTTGTCTGCTATGGTGGAGGCCCATGGCTCTCAACACTTAGCCTACAAGTGCCAATGTGGCCCTCTGGAGGGCTTGGATCCTGTCTAAGGAGACCAAACCCCAAAATGGAGACCCACCTGCAATCTTGCATAAGATCCAATGCACCCCCTTGCCCTCCAATACAACCAATCATTAGAGTAATCAAGTAAAATAGCTTACAAATCATGGAATCAAGTGAGCAATTCATGGTGGTATGCCCTTCCATAGTGACCTTTGTCATGTACAGGTGTCTCCAAGCTCAATAAGGGGTTAACCAAGGACCCTATTAGGTGGTTTTATCCTTAAAAGCGGGTGACATGTCCATGGTACATCCATATGGGTAGGTGGCATGTGATGTAGTGATGACACAGAGTAGGGATGAGAGGAAGGATCCAAGCCACATGGCATGGTACAAAGGTAGCTATGATGAGGGAAATGTTAGAAAATTGGAAAGGCAGAAAGATATTTTGATAATTACTTGTGAGATTCTTGTGTTCTTATCAACTTTCTTATGTTCTTTTATCTTAGTTCATCAAGCAGTTACCAAACCAATAATACGAAGATCAAGGACACCAGATGTAGGCAGACAGCTAGGGCAAAACCCCAATCTTCGGGAAAACCGAGTGAACAACTCTTCTTTTAATAATTTTCCTGAGATAATCCAAGATTCTTGACTTAGATACAAACTTCCTCCACACCAAGTCAACCCTTTCCTTTTTCAATAGATGATCACTTTCTAGTACTGTCCTTGACCTAGATGCAACAGAAGTAGTAGCAACAGTTCGATGTAGTAGTATCTTCGACCTAGCAACTTCGATCTTAATGCAACAACTTTGACCTTGAAGCAACACTTCGACCTTGGTGTCGTACTTTGACCTTGATGCCGCAACAAAACTTCTTGATGTCGTAACAGAACTTCGACCTTGATGTCATAGCCTGGAAAATCACATGTTTGAAGGAGAGATAACACAAAAGCTTTGATCCCACAATTCTCCTTCTTCCATTGTAACTTCTCACTTTTTCCTGGCTTCTTCTAGAAGATCAAACTTGTGTGAGTGATTGTCCTCCAAATGAATCGAACTGCTTCAATATATAGGCTTCTGGTGAGGTCGAATTACCTTTCTTGAGGCCGACTTGGTGTGGAGGTGACAATTCATTTTTGACTAAAAAATAATTCATTTTACATGATTCAAAAGCCCAAGAAGGGTCTCTTTAAATGTACAATGACTTTATTGACTCAGAATAAATCCTAGAAGTCCTCAATGGAGACGTTGACCTAAAACATGATGACCCAAGCATGAAACCCATGCTTTAATAATTCATAATAATAATAATAAAATTTCTTTTCATTCTTTTTCATAAATACATTTTATTACGACTCTAATACAATTATGAAGATCGAACTTAGTTACATTTTTCACTAGGAAGCCCACACTTGGGTATGTGAGTGTGGGAGGGAGAAAATCGTGGTACATGAGTTACCTTGGCCTTTGTTTTAACTTTTTCCACCCTTCTTCATATGTCTTTTGCCTTTGATTGATTTTTCTTTATAACTGCTTGGGGCTCAAGGGGATGAGAGCATGATGTGTAGAATATAGCAATAGATACCCCCTATAAGGTAGGGCAGCTCATTGCCCACCGGGGGTTGGGACAATCATGGGTTCCTTAATGTGGAGGGGGCTCATCTAGGGCCCATAGGAACTAGGGTGATGGCCATGAATGAGGGGTAGAGCGCATGTTTGGATTTTTCCCACGTGCTAAATTTGTATATCCCCGCCATCTTTTGCATTTTGTGCTACATTTCCTGTTGTAAGTGGCCAAATTATGTTTTTTCCTTTCTTTTTAGCTGCATCAACCTCTGGGTATTGTTACAGGCCCGACCCTAAGTGTGGACTAGGGGAGGGGGAGGCTAACCCTATGTGGACCCCGATGGGAAAAGTGACAATGGTGTTAAAATAAGTAGAGGGAAGTGATGTATATGATGTCGGGAAGTGGGACCTCGCAACCAAAATCAGGATTTCCCATGTAGTGCCAACCAATGTTTTAAAAACTGGAATCAGTGACTGGACTAGTCCACCTAATGAACCGGGTTTCGAATCGGAACCAGTTGAACTAGGACTGGTCAGGTCTAAATGAACCTGTTTAAAAAAATTACATTAAATCATTAATTTTTAATGAAAAAACTATTTTTAAGATTTAAAACCATGATTCCAAGCCAATAGAAACAAAATATGCAAGGTTTGCTCATCTATATACCATGTAAAGGTGAATATATCAAAATGTCTTCAAGTGCAATACATATCTGCAACAAAATACGTAATCAATGAGGCTCTAAATGGCCTTTAGAGTCTGAAAACAATGCTCTAAGCAATGGGGTCACTGAACTACTACAAGTCTACATATCAGTGATCAACAAGATGATCACTCCTCATCATGATCAAACTCATCACCACTACTAGACAAGAGATCATCAACATGAGCTACATAAATAATATGTCTTCGAGTTTGAGGACTCCTAAAACTCCTCTACAACTTTAGTAGTAGCAGTAAAAATAGACATCAAAACCACAAATCATTGATCAACATGGTCACTCATGAAACTCATCATTGATTCAACGCTACTAGAAATACATAAACATCATCAACAAGAGATACATAATCATCATCTAGCTCAAAGTCTTCAGACTTGGATTGCTCAGCCTTATAACATGATAGAAATTGAAAAGGTTTAACATGCATAACCAATGCTTTTGGTTTGAGTGAAGGGTTCATCTCCTCAACCTTATAATGTGGTAGAAAAAGATTAGCATGCCTAACCAATGGTTTTCCTTTGAGTGAAGAGTGCATTCTTGTTAAGGCCATGGTAGAGGAGTTCAACAATCTATACCACCAACATCAACAAAGTTCAACAATCAATGCCACCGCGATCAAGGTTCTTAAAGGGCTTCATGCTCTTGATCAAATGCCAGTCTCATACCCTCACGTATGATAGAATCAAATGGAAACATTGCAAAACCCCAAACCATGAAATCCTGAAAACCATTAAGTCTGTTGAATTTTGAGTGAAATCTAAAATTCTAGTTTCTCCATATGAAATCCAATGAGGGCGAAACCACTCTCGAACATCCTGAGTCATTTCATGGTAATGTTAAAAATTTAAGTAAAAGGATGAAAATGAAAATTAAAGGAAATGTTGCTTTTACTTTAAGAATACAACATTACCATTAATTGCCAACATTGTTAGGGTTGAGATGTGTCAGGAAACTAAGAGGGTAGCCATGTTTTTCTTAGAGGGACTATTTTTGGAGGAAAACAACCCCAAATTGCCCTCAAAACAACTTCAAAACTCACAAAGATGAATTATGTGGTGTTTATAATTGCCCTAGCATTAAACCAGCCAGTTTAGGACGGAACTGACTGGTTTGACCACAAATCGGCCGGTCCGTCCTAAACCGGCTGATTAGGACCGGTTTGTCCACTTTTTTGGCAAAATGGAGGGTCAAACCGATTTTTTCTGCCGGTTTGACTTGGTGGGCTAGCTAACCAACTGATTTTTAAAACACTAGTGCCAACCCTAATGCTAATGGCTGGTAAGGAGATCCGATGGGACTAGGATACAACGCTAACCACTGAATCGGGCCAGGGAGACAAGAGTACAAACATAGCCCACTCTTTCCGTCGAATCCCCCCACCAATCCATGCTTGAAAGCGTCCATGATAAGTAAACAAAATTACTGAACCAAACCAATGAAACGTCATACCTTTGGGGCCAGGAGGGCGACCTTCAAATATACTACCCTAACAGATGGTTGAGGGACCACATGGCTAGCTCAAGTGGCGGAGATGATGGCACATTGAGCTATCTGGGGGCTGCAAGGGGTTGTTAGCTGCCGGCTAAGGACCATCTTGGAGAAATTTTTTCTCCTAGGGATATCACCCACAAAGTGGTGGGTAATAGGGCATATCATGAAAGGTTAAATCTACAAGGCGAAGTTGAATTGGAAAAGCGTTGTATCTGTCAGGAATAGTAGACAACCATTGACACAATATTTAACTAATTCGACACGTGGGCAGATAAAAACACAACTTTTTAAAATCAATGTTTGGTTCCAATTATTATAATTAAGTTGTAAGTAGTTACATAAAAACAATATTGGAGAATCCAAACAAATATTGCCATTTGAGGTTGTCTTGAGGGTTATCGAATCCTTGGAAACTCAATTGTCAAGCTTTCCTAATTAAACCATTCGTCAAGTTTTAAACAATAGGTTTGGGGTGTTATATTAATAAATTAGTTCGTCATAATACATAAGAGAAAAAATAAGTATGAAAATTAAAAAAATATTAAAATATTTTTAATTAAAATTATAAGGTTAGCCCAAAAAAATTATTAAAAAAAGAAAAAGAAAGAGAAGAGAAGCTGAAATATAAAAGGCTGATTTAGAAAAAGGTGAAAACAGTGACCAAATACAAAGCAATATTTCGAAAATGAATGGAGGACTTATGTAGTTCATACATAATTCTATGTTTTGGACCAAATGTCTGTGTTGTAAAACATAATTTGAGTATTCATCAACTCTTAAAAATCGCACAACATTTTGTCTAGCATGTCGGAAATTGTTTACTTTGGAAGAATACCAAGGTAATACAAAGACAAATTAAATGATTAAAGGAAGCACTTGCAGAAATTCTGCAAAAAAGCGAGGCATCAAAAAAGAAATAGAAGGATCTCAAAGATCTGTTGTATGAATAATCAACATAAAATAATGGTGAAATTTTGTGTCTAAGGGACCATAGTAAAAAATTACTTGTGAAGGTCAATAAATCAAAAGCTACAATGAAAAAATTACAATAAGAAAAGGAATGTCTCAAGAAGAAATTCAACGAGAATCTATCGGAAAAAGAAGAATAAAATTTGTGCTTAAAAAGCTTGAATTAAAAGTTACTAGAACAAATCATAGATTTAAAAATGAGAAGCTTGAGTGTCAAAATGAAGTTGAATCAGATGCTAACGAACTTTCACGTTTAAAAAATCATAATCAAAATTTGCTTACTCAGAGTAAGAAACATGAAAATGATAAGAACCCATTGAAAAACAAATTAGAAGAACTTATCACCAAAGAAGCATTGAAGTCTTTAGACGTAACAATCCAAGTTGAAGAAAAAGTAATGAATATCGATGCAATCAATATCACAACTCAAGAAGATGACAAATTAGTTGAAGTAAAAACAAATGTTGTAGTTCAGATGATGAAAATTCCAAGTGAAGGTTATGTAATCTACTCAACATCAGTGCCTGAAGTAAATCATGAAATTGCCTCACGTATGATAAGGGAAAATAAAATCACAAGAACTCCTTATCGACATCCAAATCATAAGAGCAAACATCTCAATCAGTCTGTGTATTTGTATCATTCAAAACAAAAACAATAGAATTATGTTCTAAAGAACACCGATGTCACCACAATTCAATGTTACAACAATTTGTCCTAGCGATCAAATCATTGCAAAGTTCCATAAAAGATTGATTTAGGATGGTCATATCACTACTTAGTTCGACAATTTTGTTTATCACTCATAGGATCCTATCATCTTGTATCATCGAAGATGATAACTCAAAGAACTTTGAAACATCAAAATAGATTACAAGACAAAGAAACAAATGACACGTCTTGTTGGCAATAAGGTTTGAGGAAAAAGTTTTTTTGAAGAGGAAGGCAATGCTATAAATAAAATAGAACAAGTAATTTAAATAATAATAATTAGTTACTGAAGAGGCATGTCTTGAAGGACATGACCATTCATGAAGGGGCACTTGCCTAGGTATATGAGTGGACCCTCTTTTGTAACGACAACATCAATATCATATCATATCTCTTGTACATTCAAATATTTCTATATAAATACTGCTTGTCCTATAATGGGTACTAACATATTCTAGATATTTTGAATATTTCACTGCGTATATGATCCTTGTTCGTTACATCAAAGTTTGATGGACCCTAAGAAAGGTAGAAGTGTGAGAAGTGTGACATGAGCTCACCGTAGAGCACATAATCCATATGCTTGAACGGGGAGTTCATGAGAACTCTGGCAATCATTGGGCTCGCAGACCTCTAACTTGCACATTGCAATCAACTTGTTTGGGAGCATGTGCGATGGGTGTAGGGTATCACATGTTTTATATGAAATGATAAATCAATGCAGAAAAATAAATGTATTCTAAATGCAATCTATTATAGCTTGAAACATGACATAAATGATATTAGAATGCTCACACCATATGCAATGCAACCTAACTACTATGCATGACTAATGTATGTCAGTTTTCCTTAAAGATAGGCGACTCCCCGTCACCAGAGAAGGCAAAAGTTCACCATCAAGCTTGGCAATGTAAAAGTATCCCACACCTACTTTCCCATGAATTCTAACTAACAAGGATAAGGTCTTTATTAACCAAAATGATATCATCTACTTAGTATTCCCTTTTTGGTTTTTGGACCCATTGTTTCTGAGGAATGTTCGTCTTTGAGTTTGACTTCTTGACGTGGTAGACCTCTTAACAAGCAAGAGGCCTAATTGGTTGTGAATGCCAACAAGGATGCCTTTGACTCAATTTTTAGGGCTTTGACTATGGCGTCACGATTACTATGGGCACGATAAGGGAAATGTTTAATGTCTTCAACGTTATTAGGCAATTGAGGTTCCCTATAGAGCACAAATGGTGTCCCACCAGATTCGGGAATGGTGGCATATGATAGATCAATATGCAATTGTCCACTAATTGAAACATACCATTTTCTTTTCTTGATAATAGCATGTCCTAGGTATCTGGCACATGAATGACTACAATATCCATTAATACAACAATGTCTTTGTTCATTGCCAGAGATGCCCTCACATCTTTAATTGTTAATTTTAGACAACAATGGTATGTTCTATGCTTTAGAGCAATTTTACTTCAATTTCTTTATGAGCCCACTATCAATTTTAGTTTAGCAATCACATAAACATGTAAGTAAAATGCTGATAGCACATAAACATAAACAGTGGAAGACAAGCCAAGACAAGAGGACACAAGATGTGGCATCAACTAGGGACAAACCCCAATGTGGGGAAACCCTTGATCAAATCTTCTATTAGTATTCAATCGTTCAGCAGAGAGAGATAGTACAATTTACAAATTCTGATAATTTATGACAGCAGCAAAAGAGCCCTAACCAGAAAAGTCAACGATGGTCAACATGGCAGATTTGACCCCCAAAGATTCGGTCAACTTTAGTCAACGTCGCCCTCCAAACAATAAGATGAAACAACCCTCAAAATAGTCAAATTCAGCCTAGCCAAAGTTTGGTCAAACAGTCAACCTTCGGTCAGCCCTAACCACAGTCAACGCTGGTCAAACAGTCAACAGATTGCCTCGATTTTTGTGCCCAAAAATGCGGCCTACCCAATCAGAGATAACCCTCACGAAAACGCAGTCAAACAGGTCAACGCTTGGTCAACACAACCCAAAACAACGTTCTGGAAACTCGGTCGAACTTGGTCAACGCTGAAACAGAAAACATCTTTCCTTTCCTTAGCACGTATGGAGAGAGAAGCTACCCAGAAATTTGTACCCAATGAGATGAAGAGAGAGAGAGATGTGTGAAGATGAGTGTGTCCAAATGAGGATGAGGCATCATGTATACATAGGCTAACGTTGAGGATGAATCGATGTGACTGTTGGGCTTTTGAGGCTACATGAGTTTGCTGGCTGACCTTAATAATTTGTCCATAATCAAAATAAATTCATAACATCATTTGTACATGTCAAAATCAGATGATCTTTAGATCAATCTTACACCTCTCAGAGAGAGGAATCCAAGAAAAATATTAGCTGTCATAAATAAGATGACACATGTGGAGTTTGGCCCTAGTTGCCAATTTTAACACTCCCTCTCAACTAGGGAGAACTCCAATTGCTAATCCATCTGCCAATCTGTACTATCTTTGCCATCCATGCACTGCTCTACTCTACTCTACTCTGCGTTGTTGAACTATGAAGAAGAAGTGTTCGAGAATGTATCATACCATTCTCTACTGATCAGTTCCAATCAAAAGAGTGTATCATACCACTCTTACTGACCCGAAGCCAGTTCCAATCAAAAGAGAGTGTCCCATACCACTCTTACTGACCCGAAGTCAGTTCCCATTGATCCCAGATCAATATTGGACATCCTAGCATAGGGAGTACAGTAGTACATGATGCGTTCATCAGTAGTACTATGGTCCCTATCCTCATTTCCCTACTCATTGGTCAGATGAGAGGTACTTCCCATGCGTCCTAGACTGCATGGGTAGGATGTCTCTGCAGGAGAAGGATGAACCAATTGTCCTGCTCACATGTTGCTAAGGGGTATCACAGGGGAAGGATGAACCACTCATTTTGTAAACAATAAACCACTAGGGGAAGGCTGAACCATTCACCCTATGGTTGTTCACTGCTCCAAGAAGTATCCCAAGCCCCCCGGAGCTCCTAGAGCTCAATGTCCATCTCATATAGGACCCTCATAAGAGGGTTTCTCCACGACTCCAAGTTGTTCTTGGAAGGCCAAGGATTTGACCTTCTCCAGGGGCTTTGTTAGAATATTGGTGACCTGCTGATCAATTCCAATGTGATGGAGCCTTATTGCTCCTCGTTGTATCATATCTTGGATAAAATGGTACCTGATATCTATATGCTTGAAGCGATCATGAAACACGAGATTCTCTGATAATCAGATCCTACTCTAGTTGTCGTAGAGGATCATGGTGGTATCCAACATATGTCCAAACAGCTCACTGAAGAGCTTGCTCAACTAGACAGCTTCACAGGAGGCCATACTAGCAGCTATATATTCAGGCCTTGGCGGTGCTCAAGGCAACCGATTTCTGCTTCCTTCTCATCTAGGATATCGAAGCAGAGCCCAAAGAAAAACAACATCCAGAAGTGCTCTTGCGATCCACCACACTACTAACCCAATCAACATCAGAATAACCATGCAGCCTCATATTTTTGGCAGTGTATCTCAGTCCATGAGTGATTGTGCCCTGAAGATATCTCAGAAGATTCTTGAAGGCAATCCAATGTATACGACGAGGCTCAACCATGTACTGGCTCAATGTGTTAACTACAAAACATATGTCTGAACGGGAGTTCACCAAGAACATCATGTTGATTTGGGGTAGCATCGGATGTGCTCTAGCCATGAAAATTGGTGGAGAGGCTAAAGCACATGCGATCTCCAATACCCAGAAATGGTTTGGGCAGATTCTAAACAGTTTGTGAGATATGAAAATAATTAATATTTTTAATGGAGTCCCTAAGTCTACACTTAGGGAAAATAAAATATTAATGTGAATTAATATAAAACTTTGTTAGAAGGGTCCAAAAGTCATGGATCAAGCTAGAGTTAATCTTAGCTATTGATTAGGGACTTAATTTCGGCCGTTGAATTGTCAACGAGAAAAGTATAAGAGGAGGCTTGAGGGTCACTTGGAGAACACACCGAGTTGATCAAAAATTCGATTTTCTGGGGCACGACTTGCTGAGGAAATCGAAGGAATGATCAGAGTTGCAGCTGAGGGGCAATGAATACAGAAGCATAGAGGTAGAGAGGGTATCGGGAGCATCAGCGCAGAAGACGTGAGAGAGGGATCCAGAGCTAGCTAGAGCCCACGCAGAGCTAGTCAGGGCCCACGCAGAGGCAGCCAGGAGCTGCACAGTGCCAGAGGTAACCAGCTTGGGTGACGCAAAGGATCTAGAGGTTGACGCAGTGCAAGTTGAGGTGACGCTGGGCCAGAGAGGTTGACGTAGTCCCAAGAGGCAGACGCTGGAGATTTCGTGGGGCAGATTGGAGCTGAAAGTTGTGGGATTGCTCATCTGGGGTTTTAGCCGGAATATCTCTCTCCCATTGAGAGGTACTACTACAGAGATCATTCTTTGTTGGGTGGGCCGGTTTGGCACCCAAATTGTATTCTAAAACTGCTTAATAATAAAACCTTCAGATAGCTGCACTGGTTTTCCCGCATTGGGTTTTTCTGGAAACATTGGTCCAAAAACAACGGTGTTACTTGTGTGCTTGTTTTTTCCTTCAGTTGATGATCTGTAATGTGTTGAGCATGTACTTGTATTTATTTTCAATATTTAGATGGTAAATAACTTGTTAATTAAACAGAACAAGTAGGCAGAAATAGGATTTCTAACAGTTAGACTTAGAAATTCCAACATGGAATCAGAGCATGGTTGTAGATCACAGGAGAATTGAGGGCATTAGCCGAGCAAAGTAGCAACAGTAGAAACAGTGGTCATGAGTGACATAAGCTGTTCCTAGCGAAGTAGCAAGGAAGGGGTGATGCAGTGCCTGTGTCATCAAGTTTGAGCTAGGAGGAGGATCAACGTAGTGGCAGAAGAGAGCAGACCTGACCTACGTAGTGCCTGGTCATCTCTCTCAGTCAGGAAGGATTGACGCCCGTATTCAGGAGGTGCGGATTTTGCTAGTGCCGGGATTGCGCAGAGCCTAGAAGCTCTAACCTTCAGTTTGCTGATGCATAGGAGGCTGTGAGTAAGTTGCAGAGTGAAATTGGTGGGGTACTATGGTCAGAACAATACCTAACAGGGCAAGACCAAGGAGGAGGGAGTTGCTGCCGAGGATTTCTAGCCAAGAAATCCGAATCAGTGGTGTAGCTGCACTAACGATCGGTGTGGGGGCATCTCGACATTGGCAGAGGGGTTTCTAGGAGGGAAATCGAGGCTCAGAGGGAGTCACACCAAGAACTTCCAGAAGGGAAGTAGAGGAGCAACGAAATGGCAGTAAACAGGGTAAGAGACCAGGACAGACTGGAGGGAGCCTCAAACTTCATAGTCTGGAAGGCCAGAATCTTGTCCGTTCTAGACAGGAATCATCTCAAGCACTTCACCTTGAAGACGATAGCCATCCCAGTTGATTCGGTTGAGAACGACAAGTACGAGGAGGCAATGGCGAGGGCCAAGAGCATCAATCCTTGACGGGATCAAGGACCATGTAGTACCACATATTACCGAAAAGGAAATTGAAAATGCAATGTGGGAGGCCTTGACGAAATTGTATCAGCATACTTCCATGCAGAGGAAGATGCTACTAGAAAATCAGCTGCGGTCATACTAGATGCAGAAGGGAGAACAGATCGACACCTTTCTCGGTCGATTGAAGGAGTCCGGGATCACCTGACTTCCATAGAGGCCACGCCGGATCAAGAATTGATGGTGAGGGCAGCCTTGAATGAAGTCTCAGAAGACTAGGAGGTGTTTGTCCAAAGCATACTGGGCAAGTTGACCCTTGTAGATTGGGAGGAACTGTGGGCGGCTCTTTGCCAAGAAGAGAGCAGAAGGCTGACCAAGGCGGGAAGCAGCGGCAAGGGGGTTAGAATCAAGGAGGAAGAGGAGGATGCTGTCTTAGCATGTGAGGGAAAGCAGGAGAAACGGAAGAAGAAGGACCACTATGGGGAATTGGGTAACTATGCGAGCTAGTGTTTGATGAAGAAGAGCAAGGGAGAGGCTTTCGAGAACAAGGCTACGCCAGCAAGGGCGGAGAAGGAAGTGGAGACAGATGATGATTGTGCCATGAGTGCTCACGCGCCACTTGAGAGGAAGTGGGGAGACATCAAGCTGTAGTCAGATGGACCATAGGTGATGAGGGGCAGGATCCTCGAGGTACCCAGCCTCTTGGATTATACCTTGCTATAGGAGCCCCGAAGAGGAGTAGCAGTACTGGCATATGTCAGTAGAGATGGATGCGGATGGAGCGACAGAGGGAGCTACAATGCAGGAGTCCCAGGACAACGTGAGGCAACAGTGCGAGGTGCATGGAGTTGTTGCAATAGCGTAGAGGTCAGAGAGGGAGCACTTGTCATCGATCGAAGGAGTTTCAACATCATGGGTGTCTCTAGCCTGACAGAGATGTCAGAGTTGGGAGATCAGTTACTTACTTCTCAGTGACTGAGTTGCAGTGCTGCAGTTAGCAGGGCAGTGCTATGGGCAACACGATGCAGCATGATGAGAGGGGCTGCCATACAGATGGAGTAGTGGCAGTGGCAGGGCCATGGGTAGTAGTACATGATGCAGTAGTACAAGAGGATGTTGGGCAGCAAGCCTAGCATCAGCACCAGGATTGATGTCAGATGATCAAGGTGATGCTCAGTGAAGAGTATTACTAGAGCACAATCCTTGCTAAGAGGGAGTGTTGATTTGGGGTAGCTTCGGATGTGCTCTAGCCACGAAAATTGGTGGAGAGGCTAAAGCACATGCAATCTCCAATACTTAGAAATGGTTTGGGCAGATTCTAAACAGTTTGGGAGATATTAAAATAATTAATATTTTTAATGGAGTCCCTAAGTCTAAACTTAGGGAAAATAAAATATTAATGTGAATTAATATAAAACTGTGTTAGAAGGGTCCAAAAGTCATGGATCAAGCCAGAGTTAATCTTAGGGGTCGATTACGGACTTAATCTCGATTGTTGAATTGTCAACGAGAAAAGTATAAGAGGAGGCTTGAGGGTCACTTGGAGAACACACCGAGTTGATCAAGAATTTGATTTTCTAGGGTAGGGCTTGCTGAGGAAATCAAAGGAGTGATTAGAGTTGCAGCTGAGGGGTAGTGAATACAGAAGCAGAGAGGTAGAGAGGGTATTGGGAACATCAGCGCAAAAGCCGTGAGAGAGGGACGCAAAGCTAGCTAGAGTCCACACAGAGCCAGTCAAGGCCCACGCAGAGGCATCCAGGAGCTGCGCAGTGCCAGAGAGAGCCAACGTGGGTGACGCAAAGCTGTAGAGGTTGACGCAGGGCAAGTTGGGGTGACACTGGGCCAGAGGTTGATGCAGTCCCTAGAGGCAGACACTAGAGATTTCGTGGGGCAGATTGGAGCTGAGAGTTGTGGGATTGTTCATCCAGTGTTTTAGCTGGAATATCTGTCTCTGATTTAGAGGTACTACTGTCAAGATCATTCTTTGTTGGGTGAGCCGGTTTGGCACCGAGATTGTATTATGAAACTGCTTAATAATAAAACCCTCAGATAGCTGCACCAGTTTTCCCACATTGGGTTTTTCCAAGGACATTGGTCCAAAAACAACAGTGTCACTTGTGTGCTTGTTTTTTCGTTCAGTTGATGATCTGTAATGTGTTGAGCATGCACTTGTATTTATTTTCAGTATCTACATGGTAAATAACTTGTTAATTAAATAGAACAAGTAGGTAGAAATAAATCAAAAAGTACATGAAGAATTTCTAACAGTTAGACTTAGAAATTCCAAGACATCAGTGCTCCTATGAGTAGATGATACTTAGAAGCATTTCCCAATTCAAGTCCAGCAACACTACCACATAACTTCTTAAAGTTAAGTTCCATTGGAGTAGTCACAGGCTTGTAGTCCACCATCCCAAATCTTTCCAATATCTTCACAACATATTTTCCTTGAGAGAGGAAAATTTCACCTGGCTTTTGCCAGACCTCCAACCTGCATACATGAGAATCCTGATCATGAAATTCAAATGCCTCGGGTTGTTCCACATAGACTTCCTCTTTGATTGAACTATGCAATAAAACAGTCTTGACATCCATCTGATGTAGGTTCCATCCTTGCGAGGTAGAAAGGGCTATAATCGAGCGGATGGTGGTGTATTGGGCAACAGGTGCAAATATCTCATCGTAATCTACACCTTCCTTGTGAGAGAAATCTCGAGCAAGAAAGCAAGCCTTGAACTTTTCTACACTTCCATCAACTCTATGATTGATTTTGTAGAGCCACTTGGAAGTGACAACCGATTTGTCTTAGGGTCTAGGGACCACATCCCAGACATCATTCTTCATAATTGACTCATATTCCTCATTCATAACATCCTTCCATACTTGTTGCTTCACAGTTTCTTCGAATGATGAAGACTCATTTTGAATGATAGTGCTCATGGTGGTCAAATATCCTTGATACTTTTTCAACTTCTTGCTTTCATGGAAAGTCCCTCTTGGTGCAATGTTCCTCTCAGCATCTTTGAGAGTCTCCCTAAGCCATGAGGGTCTCCTCTTTGAGGAGGAAGGCTCATGAGGGAGTGGATCAATAGGATCAATAGGTTCATCAACATCGGGCATCGTTTCGTCATCTTTTTCACCCCGATTTCTTGTGTCGGCTTCTTTGTCCTTGCTTGGGATAGGAAGGTTGTTGATCTTGCTGAGGGTTATATCTTCGTCGAAGGTGACATCATGACTTATCTCAACTTCCCTTTGACCAGCCACATAAATTCTATAACCCTTAGAATTTTCACCCTTGATCAAATCTTCTTTTAGTATTCAATAGTTCAACAGAGAGAGATATTACAATTTACAAATTTTGATAATTTATGACAGCAACAAAAGAGCCCTAACCATAAAAGTCAATGTTGGTCAACAAGGAAGATTTGACCCTCAAAAATTTGGTCAACTCTAGTCAACTTTGACCTTCAAACAACAAGATGAAACAACCCTCAAAATAGTCAAATTCAGCACAATCAAAGTCTGGTTAAACAATCAACCTGCGGTCAGCCCTAACCACAATCAACACTAGTCAAACAATCAATGGATTGCCTCAATTTCCGTGCCCAAAAATGCGGCCTGCCCAATTAGAGAAAACCCTTACAAAAATGCAGTCAAACAGGTCAACGTAGCCCAAAATAACTTTCTAGAAATTCAGTCAAACTTGGTCAACACTGAAACAGAGAATGTTCTTCCTTTCCTTTCCACGTGTGGAGAGAGAAGCTGCCCATAAATCTGTACCAAATCAGATGAGGAGAGAGAGAGATGTGTGAAGATGAGTGTGTTTTAATGAGGATGAAGCATCATGTATTTATAGGCTAACGTTGAGGATGAATAGACATGACTGTTGGGCTTTTGAGCCTACATGAGTTTGCTGGCCGACCATGACAATTGTCAATAATCAAAATAAATTCATAACTTCATTTGTACATGTCAGAATCGGATGATCTTTAGATCAATCCTACACCTCTCAGCGAGAGGAATCCAAGAAAAATATTCACTGTCATAAATAAGATGACCCATGTGGAGTTTGGCCATATCAGTTGTCATATATAGGAATAGACTTAGAATTAAAACCACACACAGTCTTATATGGCTTAGTGATGTTCGTTTGTAATTGATGCACAACCTTCAATGGCATGATATTAGTAGAAGCATCTGAATCAAGCATGCAATTGTGAAGGATGAGGTTATTAATCACTCGGGACAATAAGAAGGGCTCATGAACTCCATTTTTCTTGTCAAAGCACATAATTTGTAGAATAACAAGAGGATCATTGGGCTTATCTTCAAAACCAAAAGCCTTCCTTATTTGCTTCTCTTGGGGAGGAAGCTTTGCCATCTCTATTAGGGGACTTGCACATTTACCTTGGCCAAAACATTACTCATGTCAACGTCCAATGCAATGTTATTACTTTTGCATTTAGGCTTAGGTCTACTTTGAGGTTGCACTTGGGGATTGTCCTTCCCTTGAGATGGATTTCCATAACTAGAGCTTGCTTGTGCTTTGTCATTATTCCTTCTAGAATATTGAAGGCCCTTAAATCTTCTATCATTTTCAACAACTAGCACAAGCTCAACTTGATTACTATTATTATCATTTTGGATTTGGCTAG
This sequence comes from Pinus taeda, assembly GCA_000404065.3. Classification (NCBI taxonomy): domain Eukaryota; kingdom Viridiplantae; phylum Streptophyta; class Pinopsida; order Pinales; family Pinaceae; genus Pinus; species Pinus taeda. Next base: position 190,734 of record APFE030981247.1, read on the forward strand.
GCTCTAGGTGGAAGTAGCTATACCCAAGCAAGACATTGGAAGGAGCACATTCATTCACTATATTCAAGTGCTCAGGTTTTCCTCCTCCTCCTTGATTGTAAGGACTATCTTCTTGGGAGTGGGGCTCCTCAGAAAGTTGGCGCCAAGGTGACTCTCCTTGTCCAACCCAATTGGTTGGGGCAAGGGTGTTGGAGACACTTTTTTGATGTTGATTTTTCAAGTGCAATAGATACAAGTACAAAATATTGAAACACTGATAATTACTTCTAATGATGTAGATCTTCTTTTAACAATTCCAATTTACCATCATGTAATTACACTTTAGAAATTTAACCATAAAAGCAAAAGGACAATAGAGATCACAATGCACAAAGAGAACAAAAGATTTACCTTGGGAAAACCCACTTGGGGGAAAAACCCAACTAACTTTTGCTTAAAGAAATTCTTCAATTGAACTAGAGATACATCTAATGTTGCTAGTCAACTATGTCAACAAGTTAATGGTTAAACCTGGTCAAGCAGTTCTCTAGTTAATTCAAGTCAAGTCAAACTTTTGCCCTCCAAACTTCGACCCTCTCAGATCTGCCTAGAATTTTTGGCTTGCCCAAGATTTGCTGCCCAAAAACTGCTCATAATTTCAGCCTACCCAGAAACTACCCATAGTTTCAGTCCTATCCAAATATTGATACCAAGAAAATCACACATGCTAGGGCAAGAGAGAGAAATAGATGATAAAGATGAACCCCTCCTTTGTTGTCCTTCTTCTCCTTCTTTTGGAAGCCCATACACTATCTTTCTTGTGTGAAATTGAATGGTGCCTTTGTGGAGGAGGTCAAATGCCTTTATATAGTGCTTTGTCTTTGTGAATGGGCGTGTCTCTTCAATTGAGCCGACTTGACTTGAGGGAGGGCCGACTTGACTAGTTTGGAGCCAAAAATTCAAAAGTCAAATTTCAAAATTTTCTCTTTTAATTCTGACATGACGAACATGTCTTACATTTACATTATACATTACAAGGGCTAAAATATAAATTATGAAGACATTGATTCTTAGGATGAAAGTTAGGCCTAGATTCCCTCTCCCTTTTTGTCATAGACATTTTGTTCATCAGTGTTTTGACCATGACTAATTTCATTTGTGAACTTATCAAATTTTTGAGCAAAGGATTACATAACTAGGTCAACCTGAGAGCTAGGTTTCATCTTACTCAATCTTGACTGTAGGATAATTGAATAGATCAATTCTTGCAGCATTCAAATTTTGCTAAATTTCAGTAGCAATCTCCTTGGCCTCTGCTAAGTTATTGGGGTTCTTGCCCCTAAGGGCATAGGTCAAATGTCCGTGGAGAAATCTAATGTATCTATCAAGAATGACATCATTAAAGTGTTAAATCTATCATGGATCTATTATAAGCCTAACACTCATTGCCCAATAGAAATAATGTATATGTTTTTCCAGTAGTGATTGCATCAATGCCATTGAATCTAGGTGTCTACTCATGATACTTATCTAGTAAAGGATGAGGAGCACCAAGGTGGCCGTGGCCACTAAAATCCAAAGGCATGAAGGCAACAATAATCTAGGGTCTATCCATTGTTAAGGTACGGGTAATATTATCAACAAAGAGTTGTCTAACTAATAGATTATTCGGATTAATGGGAGAATTAGAAGCCTCAATAGTCTTCTTGGTATTTTTTCTCTTTCTTGGAGTCATGGTCTTGTTGGAACTTTGAAGAACTACTAGGGGATTGAGTATAGTTTGATTGTGGAGTTGCCAAAAGAGGATCTATCTTGTCATTTGATATATTCTCTTCAAAGGGATGAAGCTAAATCTTTAGATTACAAGGAGGTTGACTTAATTGCTCCTTTGCAACTACGCCAAATATATTGCCTCAAAATCTAGTAGGTCTTGTGGAGGGGTACTCTAGAAGGCAAGCACTAGACTAAGTGACAACAATGAGGTGTGGCCCAATTTCTCCACAACCACTACCCCCTGTTGTTTATGGACTTTCTCCAATGGGAGGCTTTCTAATGGATAGGTCACCTATGAGAGACATTTTAGGCTAAGAGGTTTAAGGTGATACACTAGTCTTCTAAAGGATGGCACTACTTAGGTACAAGGCTCAACCAATGAGAATAGGGCAGTTTGCATCCCTTAGAGAGGCCTAATTATGGCACACTAGACCTAGGGCTTGAGTGATAACATGAAAAATGAATATCCTAAGGTTATGTTGCCAAGGAAAAGGTATCTAGCAAATGAATATTAGCAAGCCAATGTCATATGAAACCTTCAAAATGTCGTCAAGTTGAAGCTTTAGCTAACCTAGGGTTTCTCCTAGGGAAAATTAGCTAGGGTAAGAGAAATTAAGTTCCAAAATGGAGAGATTGCCCACCAAGGAGGTTGATTTTGAGGCAACCAAGTATGCCCCTGATGTTGAATCCTTCCACCACCCAAAATTCCTGTCCTAGGTGTTGATTTTTCAAGTGCAATAGATACAAGCGCTAATTTTTGAAACTGATAAATACTTCTAATGATGTAGATACTATCTTTAGCACTTCATGTTGATCATTAATCAATTATACTTCATAAATTCGACCATAAAAAGGCAGTAGGACAGTGGAGAACACAATGAAACAATGATGCACAAGACAACACAAATTTTACCCCTGGGAAAACTCACCTGGGGGAAAACCCAACAACCTTTTCCTTAGAGAAGTTATTTGATTCAACAAGAGATACAATCTAATCCTTACAGTCAAAATAAAGTCAAACTAACCAATAGCAAAACCTAGGTCAAACATAGGTCAAACCTAGTCAAACTGCTTACAGATATCCTTAGTCAATTGTGGTCAATTTGCCCAAGACTTCGTCCTTCTACGCAAAGGTTCGGTTTGCCTAGAATTTTGGCCTTTTGCCGAGGGATAGGTCTGCCTAGAATTTTGGCCTTCTACCTAGAGATATGCCTGCCTAGAAATTTGGTCTTCTATCTAGAGATAGGTATGTTAGAAAATCAGAAAGGCAAAAAGATTTTCTTATCTTGATAATTACTTGTGATTTCATTTCAATCTTATTAACTTCTTTTACGTCTTCTTTTATTTTTTTATCATCAAGCAATTATCAAAACATAAATGCATGAAGATCAAAACAAGGAGACAAGATGTAGGCTCTCAGCCATGGAAAATTCCCTCTTCTAGGGGAAAACCCAAAAAGTCTCTTCTCTTCCTTTAGAACCAAATCAAATGAGACAACCAAGACCCTTCGACAAATACCTCCTCCAACCACCATGTCAGCCTCCCAAGAAAGCAGTTCTGCAGCTTCAGCCTGTTTTGCACCTTCGGTCTATTACCTTAGTTTTGCACCTTTCGCATGTTACCTCAGTTTTGTACCTTCGGCTTGTTCTGCACGTTTAGTTCAGTTCTATACCTTTGACTTGTTCTACACCTTTGGCTCTGTTCTACACCTTTGGCTCAGTTCTGCACCTTCTTTAGAAGCTTCAGATGTGATGATGTTAATTTTAGGTAACAATGGTATGTTTTATGCTTAAGAAGCAATTTGCTTCAATTTCTTTATTAGCCCAATATCAATATCCAATTTAGCAATCACATCAGCATGATAGTAAAATGCAGATAGATATAAACATAGATAGTAGAAGACAAGCCAAGACAAGAGGCCACAAGATGTGGCACCAGCCAGGGACAAACTCCAATGTGGGGAAACCCTTGATCAATTATTCTTATATTCTTCAATAGTTCAGCAGAGAGAGATAGTACAAAATACAAATCTGACAATTTATGACAGCAGTAGAAAAGCCCTAACCATAAAAGTCAACATTGGTCAAACGGGGTAGAATCCTTCCTTTAAAGAGCTTGGTCAAACCCAGTCAACTTTGGCATCTGACAGCAAGCCCAAACAACCCAAAACAGTCTGAAAAAGTCTAGTCAAAAGTTGGTCAATGAAAGTCAAACTGCAGCTAGCCTTAGGGCAGTCAACACTGGTCAAATGAGAGGTCAAATCACTTCGATTTTAGTGCCCAGATCTGCGGCTTGCCAAGGAGAAGTTCCTCACCCGAATTCACAATCAAGAGGAGGTCAACGTTGGTAAATGTAGCCCAAGAAATAGCCTCGACTATTCGATCAAATTGGTTAACACAGTGAAATAGTCAAACAGACCTCCTTCCTTCGCATTTGTGAGAGACAACTGCTAGATTTGCGTACCCAATCAAGTGAAGAGAGAGAGATGTGAGGAGATGAGATGATGATGAAATGACTTGAGGTCTCCTCCTTTTATATGCAACGTTGAGGATGAGTTGGGGGTTTGAATGCATGTTTTGCTCGCTGGCCGACCTTGACAATTTGTCCATAATATAAATAAATTCATATTTTCATTTTTACATGTCGGAATCGAATGATCTTTAGATCAATCCTACACCTCTCAGAGAGAGGAATCCAAGAAAAATATCAACGGTCACAAATAAGATGACCCATGTGGAGTTTGGCCCTAGTTGCCAATTTTAACACTCCCTCTTAACTAAGGAGAACACCATCTGCTAATCCATCTGCCAGTCGGTGCTATTTGCCATCAATGCACTGCCCCACACTACTCTGCTTTGTTGAACTATGAAGAATAAGAAGTGATCGAGAATGTATCATACCATTCTCTACTTACCTGAAGTCAGTGCTAGATAAAAGAGAGTGTCCCATACCACTCTTACGGACCCGAAGTTAGTTCCAATCAAAAGAGTGTGTCATACCACTCTTACTGACCCGAAGTCAGTTCCAGTTGAAAGAGAGTGTGACATACCACTCTTATTGACTCGAAGTCAGTTCTAATTGATCCCATATCAATATCGGTCATCCTAGCATAGGGAGTATAGTAGTACACGATGCATCCATCAGTAGTACTATGGTCCCCATCTCATTTCCCTACTCATTGGCCAGATGAGAGGTACTTCCCATGAGTCCCAGACTGCATGGGTAGGATGTCTCAGCAGGAGAAGGATGAACCACTCATTCTGCCTGTATGTAGCCACGGGGTATCACAGGGGAAGGTTGAACCACTCACCCTGTACACAACGAACCACTAGGGGAAGGCTGTTAAAATTGGCAACTAGGGCCAAACTCCATGTGGGTCTTCTTATTTATGGCAGCTGATATTTTCTTGGATTCCTCTCGTTGAGAGGTGTAGGATTGACCTAAAGATCATCCGATTTTGACATGTATTCATGGAGATATGAATTTATTTGTGTTATGGGACAATTCGTCAAGGTCGACCAACAACCAAATTGCTCCCACTTGTCCTCAACCTTTTAGTATAAATAGAGGTGGCCTCCTAGTCATTTGTACACTCATCTCTTGTGATCTCTTTCCACTTGTCTTTGTGTTTTGGTGGGAGGAGAGATCTAAAGAGGATACATTGCCCTAGATCTTAAGGCTGTCATGAAGAGAGATCCCTCAACGCAGTGATGTAAGAAGACCTCAACGTTGTCATGATGGAGGTTTCCATAACGCAACTAAGAGAAGCCTAAACGCTGGCCTAGAAGAGACCTATTTGCTGTTCTAGAAAGGCTCCCATACGCAGTCCTAAAAGGAGAATCTATCTTTACCCTAGCCGCAGTAAGGAAGTGTCTTAGCCACAGAATTCTGGCCGCTGTCTTGGCCCTAAACATAGTCTTCTATCCATAATCTTTGAGGAGACTAGGCCGTAGTTTAAGGAGGGTTTTTATGTGCCCTAACTGCAGTCAGTTCAAGCCCTAACCACAGTCATAGTGTTGGCTTTCATACGCTGTTCAAAGGGTCATCAATCCACTGTCCTAATGAGAGGTCTACATGTTGTTCAAAAGAGACCTAGTCACAGTTTTGTGTGTGCCCTAGTCTCAGTCGAGATGCACCCTAAACGCTGGCCTTATTCTGCAACAAAAGGAGCACTCTATGCTGCCCCAAACACAGTCATCAAAGGTGTTACAATCCACAGTCAATGAGGGTTCTATGCAGCAAGTTATACACAACGATGGAGAGCCCTAAATACCCTAGACAGTTGAAGGGAGGAACATCTAGACACATTCTGGTCACAGTAAAAGAGGATTGTATATGCAACAAAAAGGCACTCACACACAACTATCTAAGGGAGTCTCTATACGTTGCAAAGGAAGCCTAGGCACAACATAAAGGAGACATATATCAGCGTAAAGAAGCAGCACGGAAATCCCTGTAACAACATGTTAAATACTGCGGTTTGAAGGCATGGATGAGGTACGTTTGGGAGCAACGGTCTCTAGATTAGAAGACAGAGGCTAAGTTGCTATTTAGGATCTTGTTTGGGTCCGATGAAGGAGTCTACTGTTACAGCTAGCTGCTTTGCTAGGCTGCAAGCGATAGCAAGCAACTACGGTTGCTCCAAGGTAGTATTACAGTTTGCTTTGAGTTCGGATGGCAACATGGATTAGGAGAGACTCTCTTAGGTGGATTGAAGCCCTTGAAGGGCCTAGTTATCTAACAACTATGCAGCATGATGAGATGCAACATGGTGATGGATGCAACACGATGGATGCAGCATGATGTAGCATGGTGATGGAATCACCTTGGAGAATTAGTTGAAGCAGTATGCCTTCACCCGAGTTCAGATCTACTACCTCGTGTGTCATCTTCTTAGAGAAGATCTTTGCTCTTATTTTGACATTCAAAATGCTGACTTCTGATGTATATGAACTATCTCTCCCTTTGTTGAACTATTGAAGAATATAAGAAGAATTGATCAAAGGTTTCCCACATTGGGGTTTGTCCCTGGCTGGTGCCACATCTTGTGTCCTCTTGTCTTGGCTTGTTTTTTGTGATTTATGTTTATGTTCTATCTGCATTTTACTATCATGCTAAATGTGATTGCTAATTTGGAATTGATATTGAGCTAATATGGAAAATTGAAGTAAATTTGCCCTAAGAATAGAACATACCTAAAATTAACAAAGGTTGAACCACTCACCCTATGGTTGCTTATCGCTCTAAGAAGTACCCCAAGCCCACCAGAGCTCCCAGAGCTCAATTATCATACAAGACACCCATAAGAGGGTCTCTCCACGACTCCTAGTCATTCTCGAAAGGCCAAGAATTTGACCTTTACCAGGGCTTTGTCAGAATGTGGATGACCTGCTCATCAATCCCAATGTTATGGAACCTTATTGCTCCTTGCTGTACCATATCCGGATAAAGTGGTACCTGATATCTATATGCTAGGAGCGGTCATGAAATACAAGATTCTCTGATAATCGGATCCCACTATAGTTGTCGCAGAGGATCACAGTGGTATCCAGCACATGTCCAAACAACTCACTGGAGAGCTTCCTCAACCAGACAGCTTCACATGAGGCCATACTAATAGCTATGTATTCAGCCTCAGCAGTGCTCAAGGCAACCGACTTTTGCTTCCTGCTCATCCAGGATATTGAAGCAGAACCCAAAGAGAAACAACATCCAGAAGTGCTCTTGCGATTCACCACACTGCTAGCCCAATCAACATCAGAATAACCATGCAGCATCACATCTCCGACAATGTATCTCAGTCCATGAGTGATTGTGCCCTGAAGATATCTCAGAAGATTCTTGGCACCAATCCAATGTATATGATGAGGCTCAACTATATTGGCTTAACGAATTAACTACAAAACATATGTCCAGACGGGAGTTCACCAAGAACATCAGTGCTCCTATGAGTTAACGATACTCAGAAGCATTTCCCAATTCAGGTCCGGCAACACTACCACATAACTTCTTGAAGTTAAGTTCCATCGGGGTAGTTACAGGCTTGCAATCACCATCCCAAATCTTTCCAATAATCTTCACAACATATTTTCCTTGAGATAGGAAAATTTCTCTTGGCTTTTGCCAGACCTCCAACCCTAGGAAGTAGTGCATCAGTCCTAGGTCCATCCCAAATTCAGAAGCCAACTCCCTCTTACATTTGTGAATGAGAGGGTATGCACCTGTAAAAAAGAGGTCGTCCGCATAAAGTACCAATATGAGAGGTTTATCATCTTCAACCTTAAAGTAAAGGTTTGGATCAACTTCACTTCTAGTGAATCTTAGCTTCATCAAATAGCTATCAATCCTCTCATACCAAGCCTGAGGTGTTTGCTTCAAGCCATAGAGAGCTTTCTTCAACCTGCATACATGAGATTCTCGGTCATAAACTTCAAACCCCTCGGGTTGTTCCACTTAGACTTCCTCTTTGATCGAACCATGCAAGAAAGCGGTCTTGACATCCATCCAATTTAGGTTCCATCTTTGCCAGGCAGCAAGGGTTATGATCGAGCGGATGGTGGTGTATCGGGCAACAGGTGCAAATATCTCATTGTAATCTGCACCTTCCTTTTGAGAGAAGCCTTGAGCAACAGAGCAAGCCTTGAACTTTTCTGCACTTCCATCAGCTCCATGCCTGATTTTGTAGAGCCACTTAGAAGGGACAACTGATTTGTCTTGGGGTCTAGGGACCACATCCCAGACATCATTCTTCATAATAGACTCGTATTCTTCATTCATAGCATCTTTCCTTACTTGTTGCTTCGTGTCTTCTTCAAATGATGAAGGTTCATTTTGAATGATAGTGCTCATGACAGTCAAGTATCCTTGATACCTGTTTGGCTTCTTGCTCTCACGGAAAGTTCCCCTTGGTGTAATACGCCTCTCAGCAACTTTGAGAGTCTCCCTAAGCCACGAGGGTCTCCTCTTGGAAGGGGAGGGCTCTTAGGGAGGAGGATCAATAGGATCCATAGGTTCATCAACATCAAGCATTGTTTCGTCCTCTTTTGCACCTCGTTTTCCGGTGTCAGTGTCTTTGTCCTTCCTTGGAATAGGAAGGTTGTTGATCTTGCTGAGGGCCATATCTTTGCCAAAGGTGACATCATGACTTATCTCAACTTCCCTTTGACCAGCCACATAAATTCTTATAGCCCTTAGAATTTTCGCTATAGCCCACAAAGATTCCTTTCTTCCCTGATGCACCCAATTTGCTTCTTTTCTCTTTGGCAAATGAAAATATACGGGACTTCCAAAAATTCTAAAATGAAAGACATCGGGTTTCTTACCAATGAACATTTCTTCGGGAGTCTTGGAGTCCAATGCTTGATGAAAGCATCCGTTTTGAATATACACGGGGATATTGCAACTTCAGCCCATAGGAACTTCGAAAGCCCTTGATCATGAAGCATGGCATGAACAACTTCTACAATAGTATGATTCGTCCTTTCAACCACACCATTCTGCTAAGGAGTGTATGGTGTTGTAGTCTCCCACTTAATGCCAACTTCTCTGCAATAATCATGGAATTCATTTGATTCGTACTCAGTCCCATTATCAGTCCTCAATATCTTGATTCTCTTCTCGGATTGGTTTTCGATCATGGCTTTGAAGTGACCGAACTAGGTGAACACTTCATCCTTCTTTTTTAAGAAGTAGATCCATGTCTTGCGAGAATAGTCATCCGTAAAGGTGAGATAGTATAAGTATCCTCCCAAAGAGTTTACGGGCATCATACCAGATATGTCGGAGTGGATCAACTGCAATATATCTGTGGTCTTGCTATAACTTGAGGGGAATGGTCCCTTGTAAGTTTTCCTTCGGCACATCCCAGACATACACCTTCATGCTCTACTTCGAACTCGGGCATACCTATTACCATCTGTCTCACATCGGGAAGAGCCTTATAATGAAGATGGGCAAACCTCCGATGCCATAGTTCAGATTGTAGAGATGTGTTGCAAGACATGGCTTCCAATGGACTTCCTCCAACTTGATACAAAGTGTCAACCCTGAACCCAAGAGTAAAAGCATCTTTAAAATTCCTTTTCCAAACACGGTACCTTTTCAACGATGAATGCCACCTTATATCCTTTGTCTTCCATTGCCGAGATGGACACCAAGTTCTTCTGAAGATCAGGTACATATAGAACTTCTTGTAAATGAATCTTGTTACCTTGGTTCAATTGAAGGGTAACATTCCTTACTCCCTTCACGGGATAGGTGGCATCGTCTCCAAGGATAATCTCCAAGTTTGTCTCCTTCTCTATCAAATTATAGAGAGCTTCCTTGTATTCGGTGAAGTGCCTTAAGGCACCACTGTCAATAGGCAATTCCCCAAAGAGTCCGGAGGAGAGGTAGTGGAGAGGGCCGATATAAGATAGTATTCCTTTAGCTTATTGTTAACAACATTTGATTCTTCATACCTGGAGTTCCTTGCTTTCTTGGTGGGTTGACCATTTCCATGATGTCCTGCATTCCTTTTTCCTTTGCCATTGAACCTGCCATTCCCTTGATTGTTGTTGTTGAAGTTGCCCTGGAATGATTGTGATCATCATCATGTGATGTGTCCCTTCTATTTGGACACTCCTTTGCATAGTGGCCAAACTTATTGCAAACAAAGCACCTGCCCTTTCTTCCACCCTTAGGTCCATGCTTTCCATTGAAATGACCTTTAGACCATGCATTATTTCTCCTTTTGGCATGAGCGGGGAAAGCAGTGGGGTTGCTTCTATTAGAAGGCATTTCGTGCTCCACTATTCTTGTTTCTTCTTGAATGCATCTCGACATCAATTCTTCAAACCCTGGAATTCAATCATTATTGAGAATAGTGGTTCTAAATATATACAAATCGGGTGGGAGTCCTCCAAGGGTAGTGATAGTAAGTTCTCTGTCAGGAATGACATCTCTAATTGAAAGAAGATCATTCTTAATCTCAGTGATCCTTAAGAAGTAGGATTTAATATCTTCGTCTTTGCCCTTCTTAATTTCCTTCAACTTAGTTTTGAGAAATAAAATTTGATTTGCATCACTAACCTTGAACATGTTGACTAACTTGTCGTAGATCTTCTTGGAGGTGTTCAAATCGGAGATGTAGGCCACCAGACGCTTGCCAATGGAATCTCTGATAATCTTCTTCGCTTTGACTTTAGCCTTATTGTACTTGGACTTCGCAGCAGCTAGTGCATTTGAAGAAGGCTCAAGGATTTTACCCTTCACATAATCCAACACTTCTTGTTCTTCCAAGGTCAAATCAAGAGACATCTTCCATCCATGATAGTCAGACTTTTCACGGAGCTTGTCTTCAGCCGAGAAGTGGGATGAGGAACCCATTGAGCCTTTTGTCCTTGTCCAACTGTCTTTGGTGATTGCTCTTTCACTCTTGCTTGGGCGTTGTCTTCACCTTAGCTCTAATACCATGTTAATTTTAGGTAACAATGGTATGTTCTATGCTTAAGAGAAATTTACTTCAATTTCTTTATTAGACCAATATCAATATCTAGTTGAGCAATCACATTAGCATGATAGTAAAATGCCGATAGAACATAAACATAAACAGTATAAGACAAGCCAAGACAAGAGGACACAAGATGTGGCACTAGCTAGGGACAAACCCCAATGTAACCCTTGATCAATTCTTCTTGTATTCTTCAATAGTTCAGCAGAGAGAGAGATAGTACAAATTACAAATCCGATAATTTATGACAACAGCAAAAAATCCCTAACTAGAAAATTCAACGCTGGTCAAACGGGGCAGAATCCTTCCTTTAAATAGCTCGGTCAAACCTAGTCAACTTTAGCCTCCAACAATAGGCCCAAACAACCCAAAACAGTCTGAAAGAGTCCAGTCAAATGCTGGTCAACGAAAGTCAAACTTCAGCCAACCCTAGGGCAGTTAACGTTGGTCAAATGAGAGGTCAAATCACCTCGATTTCAGTGCCCAGATTTGCGGCCTGCCAAGGAGAAATTCGTCACCCTAATCCACAGTCAAGAGGAGGTCAATGTTGGTCAACGCAACCCAAGAAATAGCCTCTGCAATTTCGTCAAACTGGTCAACACAATCAAAAGTCAAACAGATCCTCCTTCCTTCGCATGTGTGAGAGACAACGGCCAGATTTGCATACCCAATCAAGTGAGGAGAGAGAGATGTGATGATGATGAAATGACTTGAGGTCTCCTTGTTTTATATGCAACATTGAGGATGAGTTGGGGGTTTGAATGCCTATTTTGCTCGCTGGCTGGCCTTGACGATTTGTCCATAATATAAATAAATTCATATCTTCATTTTTACATGTCGGAATTGGATGATCTTTAGATCAATCCTACACCTCTCGGAGAGAGGAATCCAAGAAAAATATAAGTTGTCATAAATAAGAAGACCCATGTGGAGTTTGGCCCTAGTTGCCAATTTTAACAGATGATTGAATTTGTCTTGGTTGAATACTCAAATAAGTCGAATGCATTTCTTATAAATAGTCTTTTTGTGTGGTTGAATTCCCTTTATGAGGCCGATTGAATAAAGCACAAGCCGACTTGGTGCAAGAGCCATAATTGACCAAATTACATAAAATAAATCTTCTTTCTTTGATATAGTAAGCCCAAGAAGGGTCTAATACAAGATGACAAGGACAATGACTCATGGCACAAACCCTATAAGCACTCAATGGGTGCTTTGACCTAGAAACAAATAAATAAAACATGAAACCCATGCTTATAAATAATTATTCTTTGAAAATAATTCTTCTTGTTCTTTTCTTTTGACAAATACATTATACAAAAATTATGAAGACCGATACTAGTTACATTTTCAACACTCCCTCTTAACTAGGGAGGTATTCATAATTGTTCAACCAATTCAAGGTTGATCTCAATCTGAAATGTTCCAAGAAGAGTACAACAACATACACAATGCTAGGGATAGCAAAACTGCCAAGGTATCCTCCCAATAGGGACTAAGGTGTCATCAAGGCAACTTGCCACTATAGGTACCATCAGGCTACAACCCTAGTATCAATCTAATTGGATATAGATACCATCTTGGCCTCCATGCCAAGACACCAACCCTCACATGGATCTAGGTATCATCAAGGTCAAACACTAAAACAAAGCTCCATAAGACTAAGATACCCTCCCACATCAGGATCTAAACATCATCAAGGCCAAACTATAACTGGTATCTCAACACCAACTAGGCCAAGATGTCCTCTCAAGTACCATCATATGGGCAACTTGTGGTACTCATCTCTCCCTCTTAACCAAATCAGAAATATCCACCAATCCAAGCATGCTTCTAAAATATACAAACTTCTCAGGGAGAGATCAACACATCGATTACTTGTTCATCCCTCCAAACATACTATAGCATCATGACCCTAATCACTTCCAATATATTGGTTCTTATTATCGATATGCTAGGACAATCTCTGGGGTACTCAAGCATTTTGATGCTGCTTAGTTTATCATAACAATGAATAAAATCACAATTGCAATTTTCACCATAAAATACTGCAAAAAATCAAATACTGGAAACTGAGAAATTCTAGCACACACATAAGAATTTTGACACAGTTATTTTTGGACAATTGTCCTTGGAAAAAGCCAATGTGGGAAAACCAGTGCAGTAGATGAGGGTTTTATTATTATTCTTCGGCAACAATTATGAGTACAATAATTTAGATGTTGTACTGGCAATCTAATCTAAGTATAATACTGGCAAAATTATTGTGAGAATTTTCTCTCACCCCACAACTAATTTTTGCCATTGAAATTGCCTCCCTAGCCACACGTTGAACCTTCTGCGCAGTGCTTGCGCAAAACCTTTGGGGATTTCGGCCTTCCTCTCACTGCCTCTTCTCGGGACTGGAATATTTCCTCTTGGAATGTTGCTAACCTCCTCTACCACTTGTTGCTCACCTTCTGGCTCTATGTTCTCTGTTGAATCTCTGGCATTGAGAAAATCAAATTGCCTGAGCAACTGAGTATCTGCACTAGTGTGTTCTCCATCACCACATCGATCCCTTCTTATATCTTCATGTGGAGCCTCCAACGACCAAGATTAAATCTTAATCGATGGCTCAAGTAATTTCGGGATCGATCCATTTGAGTTTCTAGATTATTTTCACCTTATCTCAATTAATACTGATTAATTAAACATATTCCTTAAGTTTAGACGTAGGAAATATTTAAAAAATGGCTAATAATCTAATTGAGACACTTCTAGGTGGAATTTCCAAAAACAATTTCTGGGTTTTGGAGATCTCATGTATTCTAGCCTTTCCACCAAATATCTTGGCTAGAACACATTCGATGCTACAAAAACTAACAATACCATCCTCATATGGGCCCTGAATCAATTGCCATCCATCAATTGGTGCTAAGGCTGGCCTGGGAAAATGTTGGGTCCAAGTGTGTCCTCCTGAAGAATCATCAAATCTGGTGCAAAGTGGCACAACGTCTTGGTTGTAGGGGGTGCCCTGGTACATGTGTGATATGTTGTTGATGCTAAGAGGCCCAAGAGTCTCAATGCGTCACTTGATAGTGCCAGTATACTTCTCTACTGGCTTGGGTACTGTGGAAAGGTGCCCAGGACTTGGTCTATTGAACCACCTAATAATTGCAACACAAATTCTAGTGAAAGCAACCAGTGATTAGGGACAAAAATCATTATTGCATCTAAGTGAACCAAGCTTGAGTGTCATGGGCTATTTAATACTTCAAATAAGGATCCCCTTCCAAAATCACAGCCTTGAACTCACTATGGTGTTTTCTCCCTAGGTAGGAGTGGCTAAAGGACAATCCTATTAGGTGTTTCAAGCCCTTAAGGGGAAGTAACATTTCATCAGTTCACCCTTCAATTGATAGGTGTTAGTGAATAATAATGATGGTACGGAGAGGATTAGGTTTCATGGCCAAGTGCCATGGTCAAAGGGACCAGCTAATAGGCGTATCCACACACTGAGTGTATAGATGTGAGGAGAGAGCAATTGTGGGTGTATGAGTTACCAACTCAATCTTAGTTTTTCCATCCCCCTTGTGTGCTTTTTAATTTTTCTTGATTTTTCTTTGTATAACTACTCATAGCTCAAGAGTTAGAGCTTGCTTTGAATGATGTGGCAATTGTGTTACCCCTTAATGATGAGTCAGAGTTGTTGAGAAATCTAGGGGGCAACGAGATTAGGTGATTTCTCTTACTTCGATAACTGGTTGTGATGCATTTTTACTTAACTTGATTAGCTTCATCTTGCACTTGATTATAATCATAGTTTTCAAAACCGTTTTTAAAAACCGGTTACCGTTTTGTTAATGTGTTATAAACTTCTCACTCTTATGATCTATCATGTATGCTATAAACTCTCTTGCTCTATGCTATTAAATTTTGTAGCTTGCATGTGCATTTGTTTTCCTACATTTATCTTTGGTTTTCCATGTTGCTTAGCTGCGATTTTTTTTTAAATGACAGATTTCTTAGCAAATTGTTATCATTTCAAGCAAACATGGCTCCAAAAGGAAAGGACAGTGCATGGGCTCATTGTGATGTAATTGATGGAAAAATGATATGCAAATTATGCCATAAATCTATTGGAGGTGGGGGTATTCTTAGGTTGAAACAACACTTGTCTGCGATAAGAGGCCAAGTAAAGCCATGTGATGCACCAAATGCACTGTTAGGTCCTATTAGGGCAGAATACATTTCCAAGTTTGAAAAATTTTATGAGGATAAGGCTAGGGCAGTGTTGCACGTAGCGCCCCCCCCGGTTCCAAGCCCCGAAGCGCGTACTGTACGGAAGCGCCTAGGAAGCTTGGCCAAAAGCGGCACTTCCAAATTCAAAAGTGCCGCTTCAGCTTTTTTAGCCACTTCCTGGAAATTTGGAAGCGTTGTACGGAAGCGCCGCTTCCATGCCTTCGAAGCGCGCTTCGTACGACACTTCAGGCCTCAGAAGCGTGGCGCTTCGGAGGTGGAAGCGTACGCTTCAGGCAAGAAGGCCGCGCGCAAGGGAAAAAGACATTTTTAATTTTTTTTTTTTTTTAAAGTTATGTTAACTTAGCATAAAGTGGGTGGGTTAGGGTCAGGTTAGAGTGAGGTTAAGGTGAGGAATGAAAAGAATAAAGCCCCCATTCATTCCTCATTTTCTCACTTCGAGTTTATGAGAGTTGGAGAAGAGAAGAGAGAAGAGGAGAAGAGAAGAGAAGAAAGGAGAGGAGAAGAGAGGAGAGCTTGGAGGAGTGAAGAAGGAGGAGCTAGGAGAAGGAGGAGGAGCTTGGAGCAAGAGCTTGGAGGACTTCATTTACAAGAGCTAAAGAGTTAAGTTCAAACCCCAAACTCCCTTATTTTTTTGACAATTTTTTGTATTTTTCTCCTCCCTCTCCTACTCTTTCCCATTGTTTCTACTTGCTCCTTTATTATACGTTGTCCAACACCTATATTCCAAGATGGTGTTCTTTTGGCTTCTATGTATCATTCCACTCTTGGTTTTAATGATGGCAAAGGGGAATAGGAATAGAAGGGAAGAAACATAAGAGGATAGTGGTCCCAATATGAGTGACCCAATGTATGATGAGGAGGAAGGGTTTGAAGAGGAAGGGGATGAACCTGAAGGGGAAACTGAAACACTAGATGGGAAAGTTGCATTAACACCCTTGTGGAACTATGTGACCAAACTTGATGGGGGAAAAGGGTGGTGGAACTTACAAATTTGTGTGCCCTCATGGTTGTCATGGAGGAAAACCTTATTGTGGTTCATATACCTGTCTGAGGAGGCATCTTTGTGTGGTGCTTGACAGTGATGATAAAAAAGGTCCTGTGGGGGTACAAAATTTGCCCAAACATTTCATCTGAACAAAGAAGAAAATACATCCAAATAGAGGAGGTTGCACAACAAAAAAACAAGAAACAAAAAACTCATTCTGAATCAAGTGCAACCTCTAAATTTGGTAGCTGCTCATCTCCTCATGGTACTTCTGCAAGCTCTGGAGGTAGAAGAACAATAGGGGATTTCCTTAATGTTGCTGGGAGGGATGATGTGGATGGAAAGATAGTCCGTTTTCTTTGTGCTTGCGGTGTACCATTCAATGTGCTTCCCTCTCCCTATTGGCATGAAATGGTAAAAGCCATCAATGAAGCTCCAAAAGGATACAAGGCCCCAACTATGAGAAAGCTAGAATAGTGTTATTAGAAAGAGAAAAAGCTAAGGTTCAAAGAGCTTTGACACGTTTTACAAATGAGTGGGTAGATTCCGGGGTATCCATTGTATCAGATGGGTGGACAAATATTAGAAACCAACATTTGATAAATGTTCTTGGTGTTTCTTCTAGTGGTGCAATATTTATTACATGTCATGACTCTCCTCCATCAGTGCATATGCACAAAACATTGGAGATCTCCTATTGCAATCAATCAAAGATGTTGGTCCGAATAATGTGGTTCAAGTGATCACAGATAATGCAGCAAATTGTAAGGCAGCAGGGAAAATTATTGAGCGTACTTATCCACACATCTTTTGGTCTGGGTGCCTGGTTCACACATTGAACCTTTTGATGCATGATATTGTGAAGCACAAAGAATGTGGGTGGATTGCTGAGGTTTACAGGAGAGGGAAGCAACTCATTAAATTCATCACAGGGCATACAAGGGTAAACTACTTCTATGGCACTTACTCCAAGTTGCAGTTGCTTAAACTTGCAAAGACAAGATTTGCCAGTTATTACCTCACCTTTAGGTGGCTAGTGAAGGTGAGACAAGCTTTAACTAATCTGGTGTGTGCTGAATCATGGGATGAAATTAACACTGACAGAGATGGTGCTAATGCAGTCAAGGACACTGTTCGTGACAATTACTTTTGGTCACAGGTTAATTATGTTTTGCAATTCACCAAACCAATTTATTACATGATCAAGTTTGGAGATTCAGATCGACCAATAATTGGGGAGGTGTATGAGCAAATGGATAGCATGTTGGGGCAGATTAAAGACATTGTTGAGCCTAGAGACATCACCCTGTACAATTATATTCGTGCAGAGGTGGTAAACCAATGGGAAATGCTAAATGTTCCATTGTATGCATTAGCATATGTTTTGACACCTAAATACTATCATCCATCATGGCTTTCAACACCAGCACATGGGGGGGAAGTACGACAAAACCACACCAAGATCAAGAGGTTCACAAAAAATATATGGCTGCATTGAGTAAATTAATCCCTAATGAGGAGGAGGCTGCATTGGTACGAAGACAGTTGAGCAACTATACACTTAACACTTTGCCATTTGGGAGCATGCATGCAATTAGAGATCAAGAGACTTTTTCTTCTCTTACTGGTGGAACATGCATGGAGGGGCTACTCCACTTCTACAGACTTTGGCATTGCGGGTGCTATCACAAGTGGTAAACACTTGTTCTGCAGAGAGGTGTTGGAGCTCTTATTCTTTCATCCACAGTGTTAAAAGGAACAGGTTGAGTTTAAACCCCGCAGAGAGCTTGGTTTATGTTCATTACAACTTGCGATTGTTGTCCCATTACTGTGAAGATGCAAACTCTAATAAAGACCGATTGATTTGGGACAAGAATACAGAGGAGCCCAATTTGGAGGATGCAGTGTTGCGATTAGAGCAATTAGAGGATGCTCTTATCTAGGTATGTCCATTGTGGTATGAATTTTCCTTATAAAGCATTTCTCTAATTCATGTTTTTAATTTTTTTGTTAACTAGTGTTTTTCTTTCCATGAATTTTTTGAGTGATTCCAGGATGATGATGATCGTGTTGATATGCCACCCCGACCCCCATCTGGTCCCTTGGTTCCTAGGTTCCATGGTTCAACACCAACAGCAAGGGGTTCTTCTTCATCAGATACAGTGCCACTGCCACACCGTCCACAGGCACCATCTTCTTCATTGCCACCACGTGGAGGCCCGCCGCCACATTCTCTTCGTGGTGGAGGAGAGATTAGTAGATATATTCACAATTTACTACTTTTGTCATAGATTACCCATTAGACTTGTAGGCTTGTGAATTTGAATTTTGAACCTTTTTTTGTCTTGGCAGTGACCAAGTGACAGATTTTGTAAACATTATTATTTGAATTTTGGACATGATGACAGTTGCTTGCTTGCTAGATAAATCATAATATGTTCTATGTTTTATGTTTTATAATATGCTTAAATGTTTTATGTTTTATAATATGCTTAAAAATTTGATGTATGTTTGTAATCGCTAGAATATAGAT